>PVJH01013431.1:0-60391 GCA_004026705.1 Nesogale talazaci | reverse complement strand
ATAATACCTCGAACCTCCAAGCATTTGCAATGGACAATATTTTCTCTACGCTTATTTACCTATTAACAGTTTATATTATCTTTTAATCTCCTCTACTATCCAGCTATGCTCCTAACAAAATGGAAGCTGAGACCTCCAGAAAATTATTTCAAAATCCATTTTCTGCTACCAAGGAGGAAGCATTCCCCATAGGTCGGTTATTGTAGGATGGTAAACATTAACTATTTTATTCTTACTTCCTAGAAGGAACCTTCCACAGACAAACACTCCCGACCCTAGGCACAAAATGAAAATTTAATTCCCACTTAATCCACTTTTCAAAGCATGACCTCCCAAATTTCTCCAGGAGTATCAGGTCAAACGGTTTGTAAATTTGAACTCAATGGCTTCTTCGAAGAAACAAGATGTGACGATCCGCTTTCCTGGAGATTCATTGCCTTGGAGACTCTATGGGCAGTCCCGCTCTGTGCCATAGGGCTGTTCTGAGTCACCGCTGCCTTCAGAGCAGTGGGTTTAGGTGTGGGGTTTTTATATTCACTTACTGTCAAAGTTTGTACAAAACCAAACCAGACCCTATATTTGAACAGAGACAAAACCTGGCAAGAGTTTTAAAAAACTAATCTTAGAGGTAGCCTTAAAAATCACCAATTTAAATATTGTAAATGTTTTTAAGTGTTGAAAAGGTACCAGAATATCAGATGCCTCACATAGGTAACAGCAACATTTGGGGTCAACTTTCTGAAATGGGAAACCATTGAAATGAAAAAGAAATTGGCAGATCATAAGATATTTAAAATTTATGGATAAAGTAAATTATACTTATAAATCACACGCTGGAGAACAAATAAGCCTTGGGGCACTTACCTTTGAAGGAAATTTCCTCATTTAAAAAATACCTTATCGCGCTGAGCCCCGGTGGCGTAGTGGTTGTGCGCGGGACTGCAGCCCACTGGGATGGAGGTTCAATTCCAGCAGTGGGGCTGGGCCTCCTACTCCCACCACCAAAGGGCAGTGATGCCTTAAAAAAATTAAGAAAAAAAAAACCTTATCATTTTAATAAAAGATTGAGAAATTACTTACTTAATTTACCAGGGTTTTTTTTTTTCAGATTACCTTGAAACACTTTGATTTTAGGATGCATGTAGAAAAATCTCCCATGATGCTCCAATACACTAGTTGAAAAAATAAGCTTGATAATGCTACATAAATAATGCAGATCTGGGGGCCTACGTGGAGGGAGGATGTTTTGAGGATGTTTGTGATGATGGCAACAAGTGTGCAAATGTGGCTTGCCTACAACTGATGTATGTATGGATCGTGATGGGAGTTGTATGAGCCCCCAATAAAATGATTTATAAAAAAACAACAATGCAGATCAATAGTTTCATGTAAAGATGAAAGCAAGTGTTTGGCAGTACGCCACAGGAATTTCCCTATGACTGCTATTAAAAGTACTTTCAACTATTAGATTGAATAACTAATATCACATTGCTTTTAATATATGGAATAATATGGGAAAGGAAGGAGTAATGCCAATGGCAACACATCTACGTGTGGAGTGAATTTAGAGATGTGACAGGAAGAGCCTTGGATTAAAATCCATTGCCATTGGATCTGTTCTGACACATGATGACCCCGTGCGGGTCCTAGCAGACTGTGCTCCACGAGGGTTCCCAGCGCTCGTTCTTCAGAAGCAGATCGACAACTCTTTCTTCTGATTTGCCTCTGGATGAGCTCACACTGCTACCCTTTGGGTTAGCAGCCGTGTGCATTAACCATTTATAATACAAACAAAATAGATGCCATGGAGTTGATGCCGCTATCATATAGGACAGGGTGAAGCTGTCCATGTGACTTTCTGCGACGCCAACTCCTGGCAGGAGTAAAGCCCCACCTGTCTCTGAGGAGGACCCGATGTGGCTGAACTGCTGACTCTACAGTGAGCAGCCCCGGGGTAACCACTACACCGCCTAGGGGTAGACTTTTAAAGTGACTTCCTGACTCAAAATGGCATTTTGCCACAATTAAAAGGGGAAGCAGGAGAAAATGTAAGAATGATACAGATGGCCTAAATCATTATTTAGTATGTAAATAATGTAGGTGGTGTGTAAAATATATCAATTGAAAGCAAGTAGTAGAAACTTCTCTGGAGTCATACATGTGGTAATTATCAGGGGAAAAAACAATACCTAAAATTATTAAAAATGGTTGTCTAACAGGAAGAATAGGCTAGAGAAGTAGTCGTTCAGAAGTATTAGAATTACATTTTTTGATTCTTGAGAAGCTAATAGTTTTATTCTAAAAATAGATAATTAAATTTACACACTATCTCCATAATCCTTGAAATTTAAAGGATTTATGCTACAAGTAAGAAGGAAGTGCTCTTCTTCTGTTCAAAAAGAAACAATTCACTCAAGCTCACTGGCAGCAAATTGGTTCCTGCTCATAAGAACCCTCCAAGCACAGGAGAACACTGCCCTTCTCGGTTTCCAGCACTACCAACCCCCAGCAGAGTAGAGAACGTCATCTTTCTCTTATTTAAAAAAAAAAAAAGGAAAGAAGCTAGTTCCTTAGAAAATGTTAAGTGCCAGGTGTGAGACAATTCTGAAACCGTTCATTTTATCTGCTAGCGAGGAAGCTTTCAGAAAATATTAAGGCCATAGAGTGGGGGAGCGGGCAGGAGGGGAAAAGATGAAAAACTGATGTCAAGGGCTCAAGTAGAAAAGCAAGTGGTTTGAGAATGATGATGGCAGCAGGCATGCGGAGTCGTTGGACATAATCTATGTATGTATGGATTGGGATAAGTGATGTATGAGCCCCCAATAAAATGATTTTCTATAATTACATATATTGTATATATAAAATGGCCATGGCCTGTTCTCATAAAAGATATGTGAAGTCATAATTCCCACTACCTGTGAATAAGATCTTATTTGGGAATATGGTTACTGAGAATGTAATTAATTAGATGAGATCATTGTGGGATGTCATAATCATTTTATAAAGGGTGCATTTAAATGAAAAGAAGAGGGGCTGAGCCTCAGTGGCGTAGTGGTTGTGCGCAGGACT
Organism: Nesogale talazaci; assembly: GCA_004026705.1. NCBI lineage: Eukaryota > Metazoa > Chordata > Mammalia > Afrosoricida > Tenrecidae > Nesogale > Nesogale talazaci. The sequence goes on along the minus strand of PVJH01013431.1, from coordinate 57,322 downwards.
GCGGCTGACTGGGATAGAAGTTCAATTCCAGCTCCACAGGAGCAAAGACTGGGCATCCTATTCCTACCACCAGAAGGCAGTGATGCCCCCCCAAAAACAACAAAAAACAACCAAAAAAGAAAGAAAGAAAAAAAGAAGAGGGCTGAGCCCCGGTGGCGTAAGTGGTTGAGTGCAGAACTGCAGCCCGTGGGCTTGACGGTTCAAATCCAGAGGTGGCTCTCAAGAGCGGCACTGGGTAGCGCCCATGACCACCAGAGGTCATGATGCCCACAAAAAAAAAAAGAAGAAGAAGAAAGAAAAAGAAAAGAAGAAGAGATGCACAAAAAAGTAACCAAGGGGGCTGAGCCCCGGTGGCATAAGTGGTTGAGTGTGGAACTGCGGCCTGCGGGCTTGGCGTTCAAATCTAGCAGCGGCTCTCAGAAGCGACCCTGAGTGGCTTCCACAATCCCCAGAGGGCAGTGAGGCCCACAAAAACAAAAATACAGAAAAAAAAAGTAACCGAGAAAAGAAGTATATGATAATGGAGGCAGAAAATTAGTTATGATGCCATAAATTAGGGTATGCCTGGGGCTACCAGAAGCTAGACAAAACAAAGACGTCTCTTCTTCTGAGACAATGGTTCTCAATCTGTGGGTTGCGACGCCTTTGGGGGGTTGAACAACCCTTTCACTGGAGTCACCGGATTCATAACAGTAGCGAAATTATATTTATGTAGTAGCAACAAAAATAATTTTGTGGTTGGAGTTCACCACAACATGAAGAACTGTATTAAAGGGTCGTGCCATTAGGAAATTCAGAACCGCTGTTCCAGGACTTTCTGAATGACCATTGCCTTATTGACAGCTTAAATTTACATCCTAGCTTCTTGAACTGTGAAAGAATACATTTTTATTTCTCTAAAAAATCCACTTTGTGGTACTCTCTTAGGTTAGTCCCCGAAACAAATACAGGAATCAGCTCAAAAGAGCTCCCACTGGCTAAACATGGGATAAATGAACGCAATGGCTGCAACAAACTGAAATATCCAAACTGAAAAACCCTCAAATCTATATGTGATACTGACATAGCTTCTAAATTTAAGCTATCTTACATGCCAACAGAGTCATCCTGAGTGAACAGGTTTTAGTTGAACTTGCATACTAAGAACAGGCTGCAAAGGCAGAATCTTTTGCCCACTGCAGAGCATGCAGCCTTTGAAAACCTTATGCATCACATGGAAACATGGTCAGATACTCAATGTCAGATGAAGCAAGACATCGTCCAAGATAGTACCAGCAGATGAATCTCTTGGGTCAGAAGGCACTGGAAATGTGACTGTTGAAGTGCTGCTTTCTCAAAGTCAAGTCAAGCACATTGATGTGACTACAGCAAAGCCTACAGGAGTATAGTCTTCAGCATCTTCCTTTGCTGATGAGGCACAACTCAAGTCAGGAAGAAATAGCTGCAAAAATCCACCAGAACTCAGAATGTGCCAAGTATGAATCTAAAAAGATTAGAAGTGGTCAACAATGAGATGGAACACATAAAGATTGATATCTTAGGTCTTAATTGGCAGAAATGGACTAGGATTGGCCATTTTGAATCGGAAAAGCATTTGATTTACTATGCTAGAAACGACACTTTCAAGAGGAATGGCTTGACATTTATTGTCAAAAAAGACATTGCATGGGATGGAGGTTCAATTCCGGCTCCCAGGAGCAAAGGCTGGGCCTCCTACTCCCACCACCAGGGCAGTGATGCCTAAAAAAAAAAAAAAAAAGACATTGCAAAATGAGTCATGAAAAACTGCTCTCTCTGATAGGATAATATCTATCTGTCATAAAGGAAATCCAATCAATGCAACTATTATTCATATTTATGCACCAACCTACAAAAGCTTGTGATAAACAAATGGAAGAATTCTACCAATGACTTCAGTAGAAAATTGATCAAATTTATAAGCAAGATGTGTTGATAATTATTAGTGACTGGAATGTAAAAATTGGAAACAAAGAGGAAGGGACAGAATTGGAAAATGTGGATTTAGTGATAGAGATGAAGCTGGATATTGCATGATAGAATTTTGCAAAACCAATGAATTCATAGCAAATAGATTTTTCAACAACATAAATGATGACTGTACACATAGACTTTTTCAGAGGAATATCTATAGATCAAATTAACTACATCTATGTGAGTAGATACTGGAGAAGCTCAATATCAGCAGCTAAAATCAAGCCAGGGTTGATTGTGGAACAGAACATCAATTGATCATTTGTAAGCTTAAGGTGAAACTGAGGAACATTAAAAAAAAAAGAGCTCAAGTATAGCCTTTATTGAGTCTATTCCACCTGAATTTTGGAACATCTCAAAAGTATATTTGATTCCTTTAACATTAATGACAGAAAACCTTATAAGCTGTTGGAGGACATCAAGATTATCATGAAAAAAGCAATGTCATTTAGGGCTGAGCCCCAGTGGCCTATTGGTTGTGTACAGGACTGCAGCCCACTGGGTTGGCAGTTCAAATCGGTGGTTCCCTTAGAAAAGCAAAGACTATATGCCTTCAGCTTCAAAGGAAGGGCATCTTACACTGGAGGGAACAGCAAGCATATCTCTGCCATAGTCTTTACCAGCAAGACATTTATTTTTTTACCTTTAATGAGTAGACAATGATGACTTTATGTACTAAGAATCATCTAAGTAATTAAAGTAATATTATTTCCAGTTTCTAGAAAATACCTACATTTCTACAATCTGTATGTAAAAAGTATTGTGTTCTAAAATCAGTGTGAGGCACTTTTATGAGGAAACTTCAAAAAACTCATGGAAAAGTTCTCTTACCTTCTCATTCCATTTTCCCATGGACAGAAACAGAAAAAATACTGTATTCTCTTCTCCCTACATTGCCTCCTTCTAATTATTAATCAGGTTTACAGGGCTGATTTAGACCTGGACCGTGTAAAGGGAGCATTGTTTTCCCATGAGCTTCCCCTCTTTACTGTTCCCCTTCATTCTTATAGTACAGAGTAGAACTGCCTCATGGGTTTATAAAATGGTAATCTTTACAAAAGCAGAATGCCATAGCATTCTCCTGTGGTTCCAATCACCCAGCATCCTTTCAGTTAACAGCAAATGCTAACAAGTCTGTCTCCAGGTCTCCTCTCTAGCCATTTGGGAAAACAGTACTCTGAGAAGATACAGTGAAGACAAGTGATGTGCAGCTTCACTCATATTTAATATAAAAGAGATGGCATAGTATTGAAGAATGGTCATTCTGATAATTTGGTATTGATTTTTATTTTATTCCTTACAGAAAATCTGACAATTTTTCATATAAAAACTTTAATTTTTTGGGCTGAGCCCTGGTGGTGTAAGTGGTTGAGTGAGGAACTGCGGCCTGCGGGCTTGGCGGTTCAAATCCAGCGGCGGCTCTCAGGAACAGCAATGAGTAGCTCCCATGACCACCAGAGGCAGTGATGCCCCCCCCCCAAAAAAAAAAAAAAACTTTAATTTTTTGTACTATAATGCTGAGTACAAGCAACAAAAAAAAATTTTTGTACTATAAAGCTGAGTATAAACAATAAAATAAAAACAATAAACAATAAAAAACAATGGAAGAAAATAGTTACTAAATATTTAAGAAACAAATTGCAATGTCTAAAGTATCCAAGAAGTTATAAAAACAATGAGAAAGTAGAATAAATCCCATAGAAAGGGGAAAAGGATATGAACAGGATGATAACAGAAGAAACTAAATTATGATTAAGAAAATAAAATCTTCATACTCACTACTAATATGAGAAATCCTATTAAAGCAACAACAGGATATTTTTATTCATCAGAGTGGTAAAACTAAAAATTGATGTTATTTGTTGTTTAGAGTATGGAGGAGTGAATACTTCATGTACTTTTGGTAGGAGCACAAATTTATATATAAGAATTTTAGGAGGAAATTTTGACAGAACTTATTAAAATGTTTAATGTATGTTCAATTTTACTCAGAAATTGCAATTCCAGTTATGTTCCCAGAAAAATACATGTACCTTTGCAGACACACAAACTGCAATATTTCAATAACAACCACTGAAAATTAGTGCTTCCCTAAATGCCAATAAAGGAAAATGGCTTTGTTATGAAATTAGAGTGTGTATACACAGAAAGTACTGGCAGGAAAAAACCCTTCAAATTATACAAAATTAACACCTAACTTTATGCAATTTTAATGATATCTGGGAAAGCATGGTTGCCTCATCAAGTACCAAATGATACCTTAGCCTACATGGTCTAACACAATTCAGTTTCGTCCCAGAAATTTTTAATTGCTTGGTCTTTGCCAGGAGCACTGGAGGCGCAATGGTTCAGCCTCAGTTGTTAATATGTAGGTTGATTCGCTAACCTAATTTCTTAGTGGAAGAAAGATCTGGTAATCTGTGTCTAAAAAAAAAAAAATCTCACCATCGTCGGGTTCATGGCAACACACAGAAGTCATGGAGGGCAGGATAGAACTTCCTGGGTAGTTTCAGAGACTGGAACTCGCTACAGCAGTAGAAAGCCTGGAAACGCAATGGGACAGTTCGACTCTGAAAGGGTCGCTATCACTTGGCATCTCCTTGAAGGCCATGCATGAGTCCATGGCTCTCCTGTTTGCAATCTGGTGCCTGCTGGAGTGGCTGCGCACGGGGCTGGAAAGCTCGTGGTCAGCAGTTTGAAACCACCTGCCCTCTGTAGGAGAAAGACAGGACTTCCTTGGCCCCCCGACCAGTTCCAGTCTCAGAAACCCACTAGGGGTCACTCGAGGTCAGCATTGGCTGCTCCGCGCGGTAGTGCGTGTGGGTTTGCGGACCAGGATTATGCATACCCCATAGCCGCGTTTTAGAATTACAGAATCTTGGCCATATTCCCAGTCTCCTGGATTTAAATCAGAGTTTCATCAACTCCTGCAGTGAGTCATGTGCACATTACAGTTGAGAAGCATTAAACTGCACTTGGAAATTCAACAGAAACTCTGTGGAACGTTCAGAAAACCTAGAAACTCTAGGCTCAATCTCAAATGTAATACATTTGCATCATCCAAAGTGAAATTAAAGCCCATTTCCAAAAGCCCACCAGCGATTCCACTGAGCAGGCATGATAGAGAATCAATGAACTACAAGGGCCAGAAGCAAACCCAGAGATTAAGGAAATTTAGATTTATCCTGAAATGTATCAAAGTGTATGTGGCAAGCCTGGGGATCTTGAAAACTCTGCTTAGCATCGCCCTGCCCCTACGCACACGATTTTGCCCTGATCAGAATGAAGATCTATAGCAATGGTATCTTTAGTATTTGTTTGTTTTTTAGCTTATGGAAAAGCTTAGAAAATGGTCTGAAAAGATGCTTGAGACTATTATGAGGATGAGGGTAAAACAGTGAAGGGGTATTCATTTTTTATTCAATGTACTTTATGCTATCTGAACTTTTATATTTTTTAACATGAAAAAATTTTTAGAGTTTAAGACATGTAAAACTATTGAAGGAAAAATATTTTTCTTTGCCAAAAAGGATATCACATAGATTTGTTTGTAGCATCTTATTATTACAATTTATATTAATGAACAATAATCATTAGTCTATTTTCACATTTTTACATCAATTTTCCCAATATAATAACCTTTGCAGCCTTTTTTAAAAAGTATTTTAAAAATAATAAAATAGAAAAGTATAAAAACACTCATTACTATGGTATAGAAGCTATATCAAGAATTCAAATTATTATGGAGCAGATATTTAAAATATCTCTTACCATTGCAGATAAGAACAATTATGAAATAAATGAATTGTGGTTTCTCTTTTGGGCTCTAGGCATTAGGATTTTTGTATTCTTATGGAATAGGAATGGAGTATGATCAAGCCAAGGTAAGGTCATTCAATTTTTTCCAGAACAGAATTGATTCTTTTTCAAAGGACATTGAATAAAGATTCCACTCAAAGCAAGAGGCTCTCCCATCGTAGTACTAACCAGACTTGATTCTGCTTAGCTTACAAAATCAGACAAGATTGGGCATATTCAGGGTGGCATAGCCAAGAATTGTAAGAGTCCCCAATAAAATGATCTTTTAATAAAATATTGTTTAAAAAAGCAAAAGGCTGATTCTAATACTGTGGCTACCAACACAAGTTCATTTATTTGTCAGAGAAAATGTTATGTCTAATACCTCAGCTCTTCTAATGTCCTTACAAGATTTTCACAACCAAAATACATGATTCAATCTACTTCATAGAGCTTTGTGAGGATTCAGTGAAATATTATATCCCCTTACCACCGGCTCCAGTGCCTGGTAAGCCCCCAGTAAATGGTAGCCATCTTTATGAAGAAGAAGAGTACAATTTCAAATTTATTTTGAGAGTCTGACAGTTCTTTTCTGGACTAGGAATAAAAATGTCTAAAGTTTGACATACATACATGTATGTATGGGTGTATAGATACATATTTATATATGGTTTTTATTAACTTTAGGCACTGATATATTATACTTTTGGAAGTGCTGGAGGAAGTATGATGTCCCAGATGATTTTGGTGTGTAAATTAATTATTCTTGAATTTAAATAGAAGTATTACAAATTCTGCATAATCATAATATTAAGAATGCATGTGTCTGTGTTTTAGGGGTACAGATATTTGTCAGGAATAAATGTTCTACAAAATTGTGAAGTTGCTCTGAATCATTACAAGATAGTGGCAGATTATAGTAAGTAACCTACATAACACATTTTTAAAGCAATCGATTTGCTTAAGAATTAAAAACAAGTTCAATATCAATTGACATCAATTTATGAAAATATTTAAGTTACTTTAAAATGCTGACATTCTTAAAATATTGGGTTTAAGATAGAGTTTATAGTTACTTATTAATTATTTTTCAAAGGTTTAAATGATCTAAAAATATTTTAAATGATTTAAATATTGTTGTCATCTTTTTTTAAGTACATATCCCAAAACAATTCTCTTATGCTTGTGATGTTCTTTCAAACTGAAAATTTTAATGCAATGCTATAAAATATTAAGCAGTTTCCTAATTCTAACATTTAGAATATTTATGACTTGTTTAAATTTTCTAAAGTAATAAATATGAGGCACAGACATTGATGATTGCTATATTGCTGCTCTTGAAAACAATTCAACTCCTGTCCTTTTTAATTAAAAATAGAGCATGAGACTAATATTTTTTCCTAGAATCATTTTCAAAGTGCGATGTAACATTTTATTTTGCAACAACATGGAAGATACTTATTAAGATCTACCAAGAAATGAATAAGGTCAAGTCCATTTGGTTAATTTTATAATCAGAGTGATTACAGAATCATATAAATATATGTCTTTGACTCTATTAGGATTTGAAAAAAGGAGGGAGGGGCTGAGCCCCGGTTGTGTAAGTGGTTGAGTGCGGGACTGTGGCCCGCGGGCTTGGCGGTTCAAATCCAGCGGTGGCTCTCAGGAGCTGCGCTGGGTAGCTCCCACGGCCAGCAGAGGAAAGTGATGCCCCCCCAAATAAAAAAAAAAAAAAAAGGAGAGAAAAGCTACTTTTGCATTAAGGTAAGTATCAGCATCATCTCATATGTTTAATGAAACTAGCATCTCTGTATATTTCAAAATCCACATCTTAACAGGTAGTCTTTGGCCTCATATTTTCTGATTATCCATAGAAAGCAATTAAAGCTGAGCCCCGGTGGCATAGTGGTTGTGCACGGGACTGCGGCCCACTGGGATGGAGGTTCGATTCCAGCTCCACTGCGCAAAGGCTGGGCCTCCTACCCCCACCGCCTGAGGGCAATGATGCCCAAAAAACAAACAAACAACAACAAAAAAAAGAAAGTAATTAAAGAGCAGTTATTATTCTCACTTTCCAGTTTTAGTCCCAGGAAAGGTCAATGGTAGAGGGTGTCTCATCTGGGCCTACTGGGCCAAAATCTTCACTAGGAACTTGTACAATTTTAAAGAATAATTAGGTTCCATGTCCTTTTCTCAAAAACAAATACCAAATTGAAGCAGATTTTTCTTTTCCAAGGATCTCCCTTTCTGTTGGAGTGCCATATTGCTGTACATTTTAAAGACAACAGGCCAAACAATGTTTTCTTTACATTGACTGTCAGTTCTTGCAACCTTATGCATTCTCTGCCTTGTTTCTTTTCACAGTTGCTGACAAACTGAAAAAAACGGAAGGCATCCCAGTGGAAAAAGTGAGACTGACTGAAAGACCTGAAAATCTGAGTTCTAACAGTGAGATTCTGGATTGGGACATATATCAATACTATAAATTTTTGGCAGAAAGAGGAGATGTTCAGATACAAGTAATTTATACTGAAGATCTTTTATTTTGATACCATAAAAATTACAAGAGGCTTGCTTCTCTCTGAGTTCTGAAGGGGCTAACAATGACCAAGTAGGGTGGTGAAGGGGAGAGACACCTCCTCTTTTGTACCCTACTCTACTGTGGGGTTTTTTTTTTTTGCCATCACTGCCCTCAGGTGGTGGGAGTAGGAGGCCCAGCCTTTGCTCTGTGGAGCTGGAATCGAACCTCCATCCCAGTGGACCGCAGTCACGCATACAACCACTACGCCACCGGGGCTCAGCCCCCCTATTCTCCTGTTTTTACCTCTGCCACTTGCAGTTCCCTTGGCATATAAAAAAGGTTGCCATAGTACTGACTTTTTTAAAACATTAGATTACTTCTTAAAAAACACATTTTTTTCAATTCCAGCAGTGGGGCTGGGCCTCCTACTCCCACCACCGGAGAGCAGTGATGCCCCCCCCCAAAAAAAAAAACACATTTTTTAAAATCTCACATTCTAATTATAGGGAAAAAGCACTGTCCAAACCTGATTTTAGTCTGAATGAATTCCTCGAGGGTCTAGAGATATTCTGCTTTGGGTAATGATGCTGTAAGTGTCTACTCTTTGAGAGCCAAGAGGGAAGGATCCGATGATTGTGTGCTCAGACCTTACTGTACAGGCTGGCACCTCGTCACCAAAGAAACCAGTCTTGTTTCTCTCAGCAACCAAGTCCCTAGTGCATTTTCTACTTCTTTCGAGACTTGCTGATTGTATCAAATTGAGTCAACCTACAATAGCAAAAACAAAGAGTAAATATGATTTCCTTTGTTTATTTAAATAAATACAACTGCCAAAATAGCTGTTTAAAAATCATTTTACTGGGGGCTCGTACAACTCTCATCACAACCCATACACCCATCCATTGTGTCAAGCATATTTGTACATTTGTTAACTTCATCTTCCCAAAATGTTTACTTTCTACTTGAGCCCTTGGTATCAGCTCCTCATTTTCCCCTTCCTCCCCACACCTCCTTCTCATGAACTGTTGATAACAAAATCATTTTAAAAATTATTTTCCTAGGTATCTCTTGGACAGTTACATCTGATTGGGAGAAAAGGTTTAGACCAGGATTACTATGTAAGTCAATGTCAAGAATTATTTTTGGGGAGTGGGCAGGAGCTTCTGGAGGGATAATGGCGTGAGCAGTACAGGGGGAGAGAGAGAAAGATGAGGGAGTCTAGCAGATGGCCATGTATGCAACCTTGAGTAGATCTGCTTCCCAGATTGGGGGGGAAGCAAAGTTAATCAGAGAGAGCATTTTTCCCACCTGTCTCCAAGCACAAAAGAGCAGGGACTTTGTGTGGAATGGTTTGAGCAGATAATTAGGAGTTCCACTTGAGTCAAATTTCTTTCTACCCAAGGTTACCGTTGGTCTGGTATTGGGTGTGAGGAGAGTCCCCACCTGCTGGCCTCTGATACGCTCCTTCCACAAAGCACAACTACAGAAAGTCTATCATGGAGATTCTTGCTGTATCAGAGGAAAGTTGGCTTTTGATATCATTCAAGATATTATTATGCATTTTTATAAACTTGCAAGCCTTCTATCATTTTGTTTAATCTTATCTCATCCCCTTGACCACAGTAGATTAATGAACAATTCAAACGTATAATGGAGAAATAAGCAAATAAGCGTAATCTAGAAGAGATCCTTCTAAGTAAGATGCCAGGGGTATGGGATGAGATCATCTCCAGATTCTGATCGTGACCTCGAGATCTTAGGGCCTCAGAGATCTAGGGTAGCAACTGTGATTCTTTTTTAGAGCAGATTTTGCAGCCCTTGTCTCAAAGTAATATCCATCCTATTCATAGTCCTAGTGTCTAAGCAATGTTGTTGAACACTATGCACCACAGAACACAACACTGCATGGTCTTGTGCCATCCTTATCATTTTTCCTATGCCTGACCCCATTGTTGCAACCACAGTGTCAATCCTTCTCTGAGGGCCATCTCACGGAGGGCTGCCACTTCACTTGACCAAGCAGCTCCTTCTCCAAGGACTGGTCTTGCCTGACAGTATGTTCAATGTATGTAAGATGAGGTCTTCCTAGCCTTTTCCCTAAAGAACACTCTGGCCCTACATTTTCCAAGACGGATCGGTTTGTCCTGTTAGTGGTCCATGGTATTTCCAATATTCTCCCCCGGCATCATAATTCAAATGTACAAATTCTTCTTCTGTCTTTTTTAGACAATGTTCAACTTTCACATACACATGAGTCCTTAAAGTAATAGCTTTTACTTTTCAATACTCTAAAGTGATCTTGTGCTGCAGATTTACCTAAAGCAATGCATCCTTTGATATTTTGACTGCTGCTTCTATGAACATTGATTGTGAATACAAGCAAGACAAAATCTTTAACAACTACAACCTATGTTCCACTTATCATGATGGTACATAATGGTCTAATTGTGAGGAGTTTAGTCTTTACATGGATTTGTAATTCCCTACTGAAGGCTGCAATCTTTGATCTTCATCAGCAAGTGCTTTGAGTCCCTCTCACTTTCTTCACGCAAGGTTGTATCATTTGAATATTGTTAATAATGCCACATTTTTCTTAAGTCAGCTGATGATTTGCTTAGCATACAGAGGGAATAAATATGGTGAAAGGATACCACCTTGAGCATCCCTTTTGACATTTTATTCCAAGTAGTACTCCCTTGTTCTTGTCATAAAACTGCCTCTTGATCCATGTACAATCTCCTGATGAGCACAATGAAGTGTTCTAGAATTCCCACTCTTCTCAAGGTTATACATACCTTTTTATGGTCCAGATAGTCAAATACCTTTGCATAGTCAATAAACACAAGTAAGCATCTTCCTGATATTCTCTGTTTTCACCCAAGATCCATTTTATATTAGCAATGATATCCCTTATTTCACTTCCTCTTTTATTTTTTTTAAATTCATTTTATTGGGGACTCATACAGCACTCATCATAATGTATACATACATACATACATACATACATACATATGTTGTGTCAGTAGTTACATCTTTTCTGGGATGGGGTGGGGTTCTTTTTTTTTTTTTTTTTTTTTTTTGATTTGTGAGAAGTAAGCCAGTTTTATAGGGCAAGCAAGTTTAGACAATTAGCATATCGTGATCTTCAAACTTAACAAGTGAATGGCAGCACAGCTGCAAGTCTGGCTTCAGAGGCCAGGGCTGTTTACAGTTACAAAGGCGACAAACTACAAACCCCAGGCAACAAACTGCAACAGAGTTCAGGCATATCCGGCCTGTAGCCAGGTCAAGCATGTCTGAGCCAGAGGGTTCCTGACAGGTCCCCCTTTTTTATTTTTTTCAAGTAATATCCTCCCGGGAACTCCGCCTGTCTTAGGTTGTCAGGACGCACACTCAGTCCTTACCCGTCATCGGTCAATGGCCTTCTAATGTCACCATGGCCTGTCTTAGGTTGGTAAAGAGTGCTCCTGATCTTACCCGTCATTGGCTGTCAAGTTCAGCTCACGGAGGCAGAGAGTCTTATCACACACTCGTCTTGTGTGCCACTCTGTTCGAGATCGCTCATCTCCAAGCGACAATAATGAACTTGCAGGGGCCTTGCTTGAATGGTCTCAATCTGTTACTTAATAAATGCCATGAGGTTGTTGAATAATACTGGCCGTTCACTTCCTCTTTTAAATCTGGCCTAAACTCTTGCAGTTCTCTGTCCCCATACTGTTGCAATTGTCTTTGGATGATCTTCAGCAAAATTTTACTTGCATGTGATATCAATGAAGCTGTTCTATAATTTGAGCATTCTATTGAGTCACCTTTGGAATGGGCACAAATACCAATATATTCTGGTCAATTGGTCAAGTACTTGTCTTCCAATTTCCTGGCATACACCAATGAGGGATTTCAGCGCTTCATCAGCACGTTGGAATAGTTCAATTGCAATAAATAAACAAATAAATAAAGCAAGAATTTTAGGCTGAGCCCCGGTGGTATAGTGGTTGTGTGTGGGACTGCAGTATACTGGATTGGTGGTTCAAATCCAGCAGCAGCTCTCCAGGAGCAAGGCTGGGCCTCCTACTCCCACCAGAGGTCAGGGATGCCCCCAAATAAATAAATAAACAAATAAATTGTTCAATTGCTCTTCCATAGTACCAGTAGGTGCCTAGAGGTGCCTTGCTTTTTACTAAAGTTTTCAGTACAGCTGGGCTTCTTTTTTTTTGGGGGGGGGGGGAGCATCACTGCTCTCTGGTGGTGGGAGTAGGAGGCCCAGCCCCACTGCTGGAATTGAACCTCCGTCCCAGTGGGCCGCAGTCCCGCGCACAACCACTATGTCACCAGGGCTCAGCCTGGGCTTCTTCTTTTTGTACCATTGATTCTTGCTCATACGCTACGGCTTGAAATGGTGGAATATCAACTAGTCCTTTGGGATACACTAACTCTATGTATTCCTTCCATCTTTCCTTGCTGCATCCTGAAAATTCAATATTTTCCCCATAGAACCTCTCAAGATGCAACTCAGGTTGGAATTTTTTTATTTAATTCTTTCCATTTCAGAAAAGCTGAGCATGTTTTTCCCCTTTGGTTTTCTAACTCTAGGTCTTGCACATTTCCTTATAATATTTGGCTTTGAAGTCAAAGAGCTGAATAGGACATTTCAAAGGGAAGTACAAGAAGACAAAGTCAAAAAAGACTAAGCAATAGAAATAGCTATTTTATAAAATTTTATATAAAAGATACATTTGTTTTATTATTTTTCATTTCATTTTATATTTGCAATTTTATTATTATTTTGGTATGCTAGTTTGTATCTCATGAGTCATCATAAACATTAGGCAAATGTGAAAAATTCATGTTAGAAAATGTCATAAGATAGGCATACAATAAAAAGATAGGGATTAATTCACATTAACATGTACATCCTAAAATATCTCAAATGAAAGATGTCTGTTTTGTTTCTTTTGTGGTAAATGTATGTATAACAAATAGTTTGTTTTTCCAGATTTTTAAAATCCTAATTATAGTCAATATTTTAACTTCTTAGATGGGAAGTTATATTTTACTGTGCAATGAATAAGAACTGTTTTCTATCAACACAGAATTTGCCAGGGTGTGTAAGTGCCACATCTCAGTGATAAAGAGAATACACTAACCTTTGTTCAGTACAATAAAACCGTGTAGATGTAAGTGCTCTCTACTTCGGCTGGATTGCTTTTCAGCATATCTGTCATCTAGGTCTATACATTTTTGTAGGTGGGATTTACATCTCACTAATCGTTCCCTGGACATTGTGTTCCTTGATCAGCACCATATAAAATCTTCAAGAAACTCAAATCTTGTTTCTTTTAGCTGTTCTTTTGAGTTTAGGAACCCCCCCCCCAAAAAAAAAAAAGAAAAAAAAAAGTCTGATGAAGCAAAAATCTACAAATATAAAGGTAAAATATCCCAGTGAAATTCTCATAGGAAAACCCTTGCTACCCTTGAAGAATGAGCAAGTACATCTTTCCTTTTTGTTGTTTGTTTTTATTCTCATCAAGGTAGCTTTCCATTTTCTTAAAAGTTCTTTTTGGTTGAGGTCCGGGTAGCATAGTGGTTGTGCGCAAGATTGCGGCCCACTGGGATGGAGGTTCAATTCCAGCTCCACAGGAGAAAAGGCTGGGCCTCCTACTCCCACAACCAGAAGGCAGTGATGCCCCCCCCAAAAAAAAAACAAAAAAAAAAACTTCTTTTTAATAAATGCCTGCAATATCCTGTGTTCTTTAAGAAAATGTATCAAGATTATACTCATTGAATCACCCCAGTCACCATAACCTTTTGAGCCTGCATTGAATTTATCTGGTCTAGCAGATATTCTAGGAAAATCCTGTTTTGATTAGCCTTTTTTTATTTTTAAAGAACACCAAGGAGATTGCTGAACATCAAGGACAGAAGCCTTCAGTATAGATTACAACTCAATGTAAAAGAAGGCAAAATCCTCACAAGTGGACCATAGACAGCGCCATGATAAATGGAGAAAAAAATGAAGTTGACAAGAATTTTGTTTTGCTTGGCTCCATGGTTAGTATCCATGGAAGCAGTAGTTAAGAAGTCAAATGTATTATATTGGGAAATCTTCTGCGCAAGATCTTTTGCAAGTGTTGGAAAGCAAGGATGTCAGTTTGAAGATTAAGGTGTGTGTGAAACATGAAAGTTGCACAAAAATAAGGCAGACCTAGGAAGAACTGATGCATTTGAACTATTGGTGAAGCATATTGAAAATACAGTGGATGCAGAGCAAACCAGTCTGTCTGGGAAGCAGTGCCATCTGAATGCTCCCTAGAAGCAAGGATGCTGAGACTTCATTTCATCTACTTTAATCAAGTTACCAGAAGAGATCAACCCCTAGAAAAGAACATCAGGATTGGATTAGCAACAAAGATTCTAGACAAGATAGATTGACTCAGTGACCGTAACCGTGGGCTCCAACATAACAAGTTATGTTGAGAGGATAACGCAGGGCTGGGCAGTATTTCTGTGTGTATAGGGTCGCTATGCATGACACTTGACTCCCTGACACCTAAAGAAATTAAAAATATATGCATTACTGATAGACCTTGCCTACAGTTGTCTCCTGATCATAGAGGCAAGTTTGAACGTGTATAGCTTGGAATAAACTTGTGAATGTATGAACTGGAAGATCAATAGCAGTACTTTTTAACTTACACTGGCATGTTGAACCAGGATTCTAATGCCTCAGCCCACCAAGAAAATACCCATCAGAAATGTAAGTTACATATTTTAAAAAATAAGTGACATCTCAGTTTTCTGCCCCCCCCTCCAAATTAAAAGTCAAGGTATCTGTAAACAACTAGCTTGCCTTTTTTTCCCCCCTCCTCACTATTTGGTTAAATTAATATTTCTCAGAAGTTGTCACCACAGGAAACATTTCACTCCTCCACAATGCCAAATCTTAATTACTGAAAAGTATTGTATATGCAATTCTTGATCACATAATCTTGAATTTTCTACTCATACATTTTAATGTGGTTTGCATATTTATATATACTGATTAAAAATTAATTGAACAGGGAAATCTGGTTGTTTGGGTACACGATATAGAATGGATAAAGCATAGTTAAATTAAAGCTGGCAAGGCAATAATATCAAATATATGAAGGTCAACTGCTACTCATTGAAAATAAAAGGGGTTGCAGCGTCCACTGGGGGATTCACTTATCCCTCTTTAGAGACTGGAATTAAACAAAAGGCTCATAAAAGTTGTTTTTGGATAACATATTTTATTAGCATTTTCTTCTAGAAAAAATATTGCAAATGCATTAAAGTAGAGATTTTCTTAGAATTAGTAACTAACACTTGTCACTTTTTAATAAGATAATTTGGGGCTGTAATAAGAATTCACTTAGCATAAACATATGACATGTTATTTTCCTATCCATATATATATCTTACCCAAGATATCATTTATAGTAAGACACACCACTGCTTTATGTTTCACTAAGAAAAAATGTTAAATTATATCATATAAAACTTATAATTTATACATATATTAATAATTTAACACAATATAAATTATGCATGCCTTTGACAGAAAAAATGATAGTAAAAATTATCTTGATTAAAATGAGAAGAAAATATGCAACTTAAAATCAATTGTTGTGTTAGTTTGGGTAAACTAGAGAAACAACTTCATGAACATGCCTATGTATATAAGAAAGAGCTTTATATACAAGAGCAATTGTACATTAAGAAAACACCCCAAGGCAGTCCAGATTAAGTCCATAGTTCCAATATTAGCCCATATGTCTGATACCAATCTATAAAGTCCTCTTCTGACTCATAAGACACATGCAATGATGCTGAATGCAGGATGATCACAGGTCAGTGGGTAGAAAGTTTTTGGGTCCAGTAGCATTGTAAGCATCTCAGCCTTGGCATGGATCGCTACATGGCTTCTCCAGCACCCACAGCTAGATCAAGGTGGGTCCACGGGGCTTTTCCAGCTCAAGAGGCATAGCGCCATGTGCCTTGTCAGTAAAGCATCTCCAAGGAAGTGAAGAGAGAGTGTGTCTTCTGCCTCTAAAAAGGAAATCCCACATTCCCCAGAATTCTCCAGAAAAAGTCATGCCCATACAGAGGTCTCATTGGTTATGATCCGATTGACAGACTAGACTCTTTACTCTTGATCCTCTCACATTCCAAACTGACACCAGATTAGGTAGCCGCCACAACTATGATGTGAGGTGCTCAGGGAACATTGGGTCAATGGAGAGTTGAGTTGCAGCATGAATGGATATTTGATCGTAAATCTGAAAGAGTAAACATTCAGATTAGCTTCTAGGAATACATATCAATGTAATTTATACAGAAGTTCTACATGGCCTGTGTTTAACAACTATTCATGCAAATGAATTACAGCATTAAAGAAACATAAGTTTAAAGAAAAGTTAAAGACAACTGAAATGCCAAGTAATCCATGAAAGTACAGGAGTACGCCAGAGGGAATTAGAGTTCTGAGCCCTTTGATGTTTGTGAGGTCATTACACTGAAGGTTGGAACTATCTATTTGTTACCAGAAAGTAACTTATTTTCTTAAAAATGTCAAAATTCAGTTTCTATTACAGGACATTTGAAAGCCCAATTCTAAAAACGGACTTTGAAAATGAGTTTATAACTTCATAATTATAAGATGATAGATCTGGGAGGTATGGTAAAGATGAAAATCCAGTTCTCATAATTTAAGCACTTATGAATGTATACTTTCACTCATTTATACATTCTTTTTTTCCAGAAATACTTATAGGGGGTCTAATATGGCAATATTGAGGAAGACAGGAAAATGAACACAAATACATCAATGCATGCCGAGACAAAGACAGGCAGGGTTCTGTGAGAGCATAGAGGAATAGAACCTGACTGAGGAAACTAAGACCTACAACTACTGTTAAGTGGAAAAGCCACACAGTTACCTTGGGGTATATTTGGGACACGACTCAGAAGAAAGTATCTTTATTTTGATATAAATATTTCCCACTTTGGAAATGGGAACAAAGCTACTAATTTCTGTCCAATTTATACTTAGATTATTCCAAATAGCCTTTGCTTAAAGAATCCCTGGTGTCTGAAATTGTTTCCATCTTCCACCAAGTACTAAATGTCCTTGCACTATTCAATCCTTTACTATTTAGGTCAATATTTCTGGCAGTATTATCTTGCAGATATTTTATTTCAGTCATACTAAAGTCATTATGATTGCCTCGATCAGCAGCCAAGAAGCTGCTAAAGACCTCTTTAAAGAATTAAAGAGAAAGGATATCACTGTGACAACCAAGATGCATGTGAAAATTGGACCATGGATAAGGAAGACTGGATAAGTCTTGATTCATTCGAAAGTCCCGTGAAATGACAGAAGAACATATGCCCAGGTTGTTCACTGAAAGCCATGATGGTGAAATTTCATCTTACATACCTCACTTACTTTGGGTGTTATCAGGAGAGACAAGACCCTGGAAAAGAACATCATGCTTAGCAAAGTAAAAAAAGAAAAAGAAAAAAGTAAGCCCTTGACAACATGGATCATCATCGTGACTACAACAACGAGTTCAAACGTGACAATCGCAAGGATTGTGCAGGGCTGGACAGTATTTCATTCTGTTATACAGAGGGTCCCTTTGAGTCAAACCAACTCAATAGCACCAGGCAAAAACAGCGGCATAAAAATCAGGGAAATTCCTATCTCCAATACCTTGTCCATGTTATTCACCCAGCTTGTGATGCACTGTGCACTGGCAAATCTCTCTCTCTCTCTCTCTCTCTCTCTCTCTCTCTCTCTCTCTCTCTCTCTCATGAGGCTTTTGTCATCTGAGCCTTGCCCCCCTTTCTGCATGGAGGCGGAATGCATAAATGCATGGACAATGGGTGCAGGCTACTTTAGGGACTTCACTAGTAACATGATTCAGTGTTACTAAATAGGTTCAACTTTAATAGCTGTTATATTGGTAGTGTGATTATTTGGTGAGAAAAAAAGCTTTAAAGTCCCTTATTAAAGTACTGGATATAATTTATTATACCATACCTGACTAATTCTCTTTGGTTTTACTTTTAGCTCATCTAGCACCTACTCTCTTAATGATGTTAACAAATACTGTATTCTTTTTTTCTCAGCAACATTGGGAAGAATTGTGGGAATTGTGTTTGTGTTAATTTTCAAATCACCATATATAACATGCAAACAAATGTATGAGGGGGCTTCAAAAATTTATGAAAAACAGAATGAAAAGATAATGGGATTTTTCTGTAAGCTTTTAAAAATTACCTTGTCTAACAGATTCTATAAGGTTTTTAAAAAAATATTAATGAGAAAAAGAAGAGCTGACCAGGTGCAGGCATGCATGCTGTGATGAGGTTCAGTACACAGGACAGTTTGTATTTACTTATGTCTGCAAGAATGACAATGATGGAAGAGTAGGTTAAGCATTGAGCTATTAACCATCATGTCAGCAGTGCAAACTCACCAACTTCTTCTCGGGATAGATCTGAGCCCACACCCAAACAAATTTGTCAGTAAACACTTCCCATCTCGGAACCTCCAGGGCAATCAGCTCTATTCTCTCCTATAAGGCTGCTATTAGTTAGAGTCAACTTGATGGCAATGATTTTGTTGTTGTGTTTTTGTGTGGGGTGAGGGTGGGGTAGAGGCAAGTGCTTTGGGGGGGGGAGACATACTGTGACAGTTATGTCCACAATACAGACAGACTTCAGTAACAAGGGTGTAGTTCTTGTTAGGGAGGGATCTTTTTACAGCAACGCTCTCTATTAAAGAACCCCCTTTGTTTCTAGTTTGCACTCTCTCTCCTCTTTGAGAAGAAGCAGATCCTGGCGTATCCACCTAGAATAGACTTTTATAAAGGACAAAAAAGTGATGCTCTTGTAAGGCACTCCTAATTCCTGGGGTTCATGTCTCTGAATACTCCCTATGGTCCCAGAGGAGGCCTTCAGAAGGTCAAGAGAAGGTCTAGGGGGATGGAACAGCAAGGCACAAAAGGTCAGTTGTTGTGTACTATATAGACTGTCGACTGAGCAGCTTACCTTACAAAATAAATATCTTGGGTCCATTCAGAAGTGAATTCTTTCAAAATGGTGGACAATGTAACTTTCTTTACATTTGTGATTCAACACTCCCCCAATAGCCACACAACCGCCATGCCTACCCAAATGTGAGAAACAAGCCCTACATTCTAAAGTTACACAGATGTGTGTTACAGCTATGCAAGTCTCAAAATTCAGGTGTATAGGAGCTGAGGTGCACAGTGGTGAAGTTGTCAATGGCTATCATTGGAGGTCCCCTGAGACCGTTCTGTAGGACCCTTGTAGATCAGAATTCACTCAAAAGCACATGGAAACTACAGCATTTAGGTTTAAAGTTGAACTAACACTTAGAATGGCATTTCCCAGATAGTTGTTGAATGCATTTCGAGTGAATCAAAGTTTGACTCAAAAAGCCATTTACTCAAAAAGCATGTACTCATGATGGTCAATAATACTGTTCCTTTCCTCCCCAGAAAGCATTATATTATTTCTTAAAAGCAGCAAAGGCTGGGAGTGCAAATGCCATGGCGTTTATAGGAAAGGTACTTGTTTCATCTTGATTAATATTTTTCATTTTATTATGACCAATAAATGGTTCCAGCATATTGATCACACTGTGGGGGGACTGGGTTGTAGATCTCTTTCATGGAGAACTAATAGGGGCATCTAGCTGCAAACAGAGAATGGTATTATACTCTTTTATCGCAGTAGATAGTAACAGGAAACATTTTTCATTTTAATATTTTGTACGTGTTCAATTTAACAACAAATGTATCAGGTTGCACAATCATTACCACCCTCTACTCCTCCGGTTTTTTCATTACCTTTAAGAGAGAAGCTCACTGCCTCCTAAGTAACAACTTTCCAAAGGTAGTGATCTTGTAGCTACAGGGTAGGAAGAAGTTCCATACAACAGCAGACTTGATCTGTGGAACCAGATGAAGAACGTATACCTGCCCCATGACCCCCTGACTGAGTGTAGCCCAGAGGACTTCCTCGTCAACATGTGCCAGAAAAGCTAGACTAGTTACATAGGTGAGACTACATTTGATAGAGACGTCAGTCCAATAAGAAGCCTCCTTCCCACCCCCACCCCCACACCTGGGGAAGCACCACCTCAAAAGAAAGAGAAACTCCCTGCCACAGAGTCCATTCTAATTCATCATGACCCTGTACGAGGTGGAAGAAGTGCCTTTGTGGCTTGCTGACTGTAGCTCCTTGCACGTAAAGAGCTTCACCTTTCCCCTGCAGAATAGAGCGCGGTTTCGGTTTCGTGAGGTGAGCAGCCCAATGTGTCAGCACCATGCCAGGGCTCCTCAGAGCCACCTGTAGGCGGACAAAAATCCTCACACTTGTCTTCCGGGGCCTTTCACCAGAGGTGGCAGAAGGATGTAATTTGGTCAACTTCTGACCCTGATGGGACATCTTTGAAGGACAACCGTACACAATTCTTCTAGAGAAACATCTTTTCTGTCCTTCAGAGACCATCTGCTTCTGAAATGTTGCCCTTGGCTCTCTAAAAACAATTGTATTGATAACCAGAGGGACAAGGTCCCTGTCCCCCCAAATAATCTACTCAATAAATTTGGAAGCAAAATATATCTGCACAAACATATAGAGGGTTCACCATTTTATAATTATATGATAACAATCTGGAGTGGAGTTGGTTGGGGTATTTTTGCTGTTTTTCAATTGAGGTAAAATTTGCATGCCATAAAATAATTATTTTTAAATGTTTAGTTCAATAATATCTACTTTCAATTTTTTTCACCCACAAATACCTTAATTGTTTCAATGTTTTTCCCCCATAGATGTATTTAGAGGGGAATGCTGCAGCACCCCAAAATAATGCTACAGCCTTCAAATACTTTTCCATGGCAGCCCATAAGGTATGTATCCAGCTCTTTCAGTAAACAAGTAAACATCCTTGACTTTTTTGCATAAAGATTAATACTAGAGAGTCGATCCCAAAGCCCAACAGCCAATTGGGTTTGAGAGGAATTTCGTCTTCCGGAGAAATAGAGTTTGGTGTTGCAGAAAATACAAGTTCTTGGCTACGTGAAAGTGGCAGTAACATACTTCCCAAGCAGAAGCCAGCAAGAAAGCAGGCTTCATCTTTCTCTTACAAGTTCCCAAGGTGAGACCATCAAGACAAAGAAACGGAATAGAAGAATAGGCAACATTAACTGTCATTAACTGTCATTAGTGCCAAGACACACAGAAATGAAGCAATTTTACCTAAAGTCCAGGACTTCCCTGTCCAGGTGGGAAGTTGTTAGAGAGGTAGTCAGAGAAAGTGGATGGAAGCATGGCATGGAAACAGATCCCGGGTTTGAATGGCAGCGCTTCACCATAGCATCTGTGTGACCATAGGCACCTGTTAAAGTTAGTTGCCATCAAGTCAGCTCCAACTTAATGATCTTATGCATAACAGAAATAAAATGTTCCCTTCATGATCGTTGGTATATTTGAGCCCACTGTTGCAGCTATGATGTCAATCCATGCCATTGTGGCTAATTTTTATTGGCCCTCTACTTTATCAAAGATGACTTGTTTTTATTCTAATTGGTCTTTCCTCCTATGACTAATGTGGGTTCAGGTCATATCACCCCGGCTTCTAAGAAACATTAGGATTGCCCTTTTTTAAGAATAATTTATTAGTTCTTTTAACATCTTCCATATATTCAAGCTTTTTACTATCATCACAATTCAAAATATCCATTTTCTTGTTTCCTTTTGCATTGTGCAACTTTTTCATGGATATGGGATGATTTTCAAAAGTAAAGTTGAGCTAGGCTCACCTGAGTAATTAAAGTGACATTTTTGCTTCCTAAAACAAGTTAAATAAGTCTTTTGCAGGTTTTCGCAGTGCAATATATCATTTCATTTCTTGACTGCTCCTTCCATAAGCTCTGAGTCCTGATAAAAATAGAATTAAGTCATTGAAAACTGCTGTTTCTTCTGAATTTTTCATGATGTTATTTATGGGTATAGTTTTGGTGATTTTCTTTCTTCTAGGCATTTTTAAGTCATACTTAAGTACTGTAGTCTCTGACCTGTAGCAGTTAAGCAATTCAAGGTGTCCTTATAGTTGGCAAACAAAATTGTGCTATCGGTTTACTTAACCGTTTCCTTGTATATAAACAGTCCATCACTTTGCAGTTTGTTGTGGAGTGTGTGTTGCTATGATACTGGAGACTATGCCAACTGTATTTCAAATATCTATCACTCATGATGATCAGATTTCAGTGTTGTTTCAAGACTAAAACAGACAAGGAAGGAGAGCCTGACAATACAATTTTGAAAAATTTGTCCATAA
Source organism: Nesogale talazaci (assembly GCA_004026705.1). Classification (NCBI taxonomy): domain Eukaryota; kingdom Metazoa; phylum Chordata; class Mammalia; order Afrosoricida; family Tenrecidae; genus Nesogale; species Nesogale talazaci. Next base: position 34,616 of record PVJH01013431.1, on the reverse strand, counting down.
AAACCTGATAAAAAAAAAATCCTGATGAATAGCAGAACATTGTTTAGAAACAGTGTCAGAAGATGAATCCCACTTTGGAAGGCACTCAAAATATACTGCCTCAAAGAAGAGTCCATCTCAATTATCTGCATGGAGTAAAACTTTGTGGGCCTTCCTTTGCTGGTGGGCACAACATAAAGTTAGAAAGAGAGAGAAAAAGTTACAAATAACCATTAATGTCAGTGGTGGAATATGTGAAGTATGAATATAAGAAAGTTGAAAGTCACCAAAATTAAAATACATACAATTGCTATTGCAGGCAATAGAGAGCTGAAATAGAAAAATAGAGAGCTGAAATAGACTTATATCAGCCATTTTGAGCTAGACAAAAATATGGTCTACTATGCCAGGAATGACAAACTAGGAAAGAATGATTCCTCATCAAAAAGAAAATTCCGATGTTGACTTTAATAGGATAATATGACAAGGCTTCAAGAAGTTCATGAGAAAAAGACTATGACCTTTAACTCAATTTTCCATGATCTTTTAGAATTTTCCTTACATCCATGCACCTACAAGAAATACCAGTTAATGCGATAGAAAAATGTGAAAAATAAACTTAGATGATGCCCAGCTATTGGAAAAAATAGCATCTAGGGCTTAAAGACTTGTCTTCAAACAAACAACCATCTAAGTGAGGCATCAATGATGTTCACATGAAAGAAGCACACCCACCTGTGTGATCCAAGGATTGTGTATATAATAAAACTCAAATACAAAGGAGGAAATTATACCACAGCTTAAATTGTGAACTTCTGGTTTCCAGAAGTTATGAATGGTAGTAGAAACACAAAATTTATTTTCAGTCTTCACACATGAATTAAGTCTTTGGTGATTTCCCTCTGATCACAGTCAAGGGATGTGAATAGTCTTCTAATCCATCAGAGAGCATCATAAAGTTGATTGTGGCAGATGTCGTTAAATTAAAATGTGGTATCATCATTTGATATCCATTTGGATACATCTTAAAGTTGTTTTCATTTTTAAAACAATAAATAAATTGGGCTGAGCTCTGGTGGTGTAGTGGTTGAGTGCGGGGATGCAGTCCACTGGCTTGGCGGTTCAAATCTAGCAGCAACTCTCCAGGAGCAAGGCTGAGCCTCCCACTCCCACCAGTGGGCAGTGATGCCCAAAAAACAAAAACAAAATAATAATAATAATAAACTGGGGGGATATACATGGATTAAACCTCTGGTGAATCCCATAGACCAGGAATATGAATAGCCTTGCTAGTGTGAAGAGTGCATTGGAAAGTGGATTATTGCAGATACAATTAGGTTAAAATTTTAATCCTTATCATTTAATCTCCCTTTTGACCCATTTCAAATTTATTCTTGTTTTTAATATGTGTACTTGCTTTTCAAATGAGGTCTTGCTCTGTTTAACTTTGCCATTGTTATTCTTTTGTATATTTTTTTCTGTATATGAACCCCAGAATACATAAATAAACCTATAAGACAGTAACTGGATTAATGGTTTCTTGGGAATATGTTAGGGAAAGTTTGGAAGAAATAGGGAGCAGATGAATACAAGAAGGAAGAAAATGTTTTAAAATTGATTGTGATGATGGTTGGATAACTTCTTAACATGATTGAACTATCAAATTATATGATATATGTAGGGAATTGTATAATATATGAATTGCATGCCAATAAAATTCTAAAACTAAAACAATGTAAAATAAAATGCATTGGCTATTTCAGGGTAAGAGATAACAATTAATATGAGTTTTATTCAAATTTATGTACCAGTCACAAATGATAAAGAAATTAAGGATTTTTATCATCCTCTGCTGTCTGAACTTGATCAAACATACAATTAATAGCAGTAGTAATTGATTAGCATGTAAAAAATTTCAAAGAAAGTTTGGAATGCAAAAAGAGGGAGTGATAGCTGGAAAATATGGCCTTGGGATTTTAAAAGATTGCTGAAGATTGCATGATATTTTGCCAAGACCAATGGTGTATTCATTACAAATATATTTTTTGGTATATTTGTAAAAATGTAAATGCCAACTATTTAATATGTCAGAAAGTAAGAAAAAAAGATTCAATTTGATTCTGTCCTACAGAGTCGCAAACAATCTAAATTGAGCAGGCTTGGACTTTTTGGATATACATGAACCTCACTGAATATAAGGCACAAGAATTAAACCAACTGCATCTCTGAAAAGAGAGAATAGAGAAGGTCAATGCCATGAGTTGATGTTCAACAATTTTAAAAGGTTACAAGTTATTACTACCTGATGGCATGACTTGAAGAAAGAAATTCAAGCTGTACTGAAGGTATTAACTAAAAGATTCTGAATTTCAAGATTTCTGAAATTAGTGAAATACCAAGTAAGATGTGTCAACAAACAGATGTAATGGTAGTAGACTTGTTTATCTATGTCAAGAAATTTGAAAGATGGCTACCTGAGAAACCAAATGGAAGATATTCATCCTTGTGGCCCATTCTAAGCAGAGGTGAACCAACAGAATATGAAAATTATTGAACTATATCATTAATAAAATGAGTAGGCAATTTTTTCTGAAGATAATTTTTAAAATAATTGCAACAACATATGTATAGGGTAACAACAGAAATTCAAGCCAGATCCAAAAGGGGACATATGACAAGCGATATCCCAGATATTGGATGGATCAAGGTCAAAATTAGACAATATCAGAAAAACAATTACCTGTATTTTATTGAGTAGGCAAAGGGATTTTCCTGTGAGGGTCATATCAAATTATTAACATTGCAAAGAGTGGAAATTCCAGAATAATTGAAGGAGTATCTCTTGATGTGTGTATAGATTCCTCCTGAGGATACATAGCTATTCTGGAATAAGAGAACAATAGGCTCAAAATTAGAAAAGGCATATGAGGGGATCCCACAAAAAAAAAAGAATTTTTTTCCAAAATTATATATTTACTTATTTATTTATATATTTTTTTACAAAACAACCTTATCATCATCAAAGTACTCTCCATTATGCTTAATACTTTTGTCAAATCTGCAATTCCATTCTTGGAAGCATTTTTCAAAATCATCTGTTTGGATGGCTGACTGCACCTCCCTAGTTTTTTTTTTTTTTAACCTTTCTTTTTTATTGTTTTGTTTTGTTTTGGGGGGCATCACTGCCCTCTGGTGGTGGGAGTAGGAGGCTCAGCCTTTGCACCTGTGGAGCCTGCTGCTGGAATTGAACCTCCATCCCAGTGGGCCGCCGTCCCTCACACAACCACTACACCACCGGGGCTCAGCCCTTTTTCACCTTTCTATGTCATCAAATCCCTAGCCTTTCATTCGCCCAAACAAAAAGAAGCTGCATGACGCAAGGTCCAAGGAGTCAGGTGTGTGGGGCAAGAGAGGCATGATGTTTATTTCTAAAAACTGGTGCACTGAGATGGCTGTGTGAGCAGGTACATTGTCAGGTGGCAAAACCAATCCCTCGTCTGGCACAAATCAGGGATTTTTTGTTGTATATTGTTATACTATCTTTTCAGAATCTCTAAATAGAAAGCATGATTAATAGCCTGACCTGGTGAAATGAACTCCAAATGCACTATCCTCCTCACATCAAAAAAATAAATGAGCATCACCTTGATCTTTGATTTCACTTGATGAGCTTTCTATGGGTGAGGTGGTGATGGCATCTTCCACTATCTTGACTGACATTTACTTTAGTGGTAGTAAGAATAGCATCATGTCTCATCACCAAAAATGACCTTGGGGACAAAAGTCTGGGCCACTTTTGAATTGCTCTTTGAAGGCACAGCATATTTCTACCCAATGCTCTTTTTCCTGGTCAGTCAGAAACTGAGGCACAAATTTCACATGTATCCTTCTCATTTCCAAATCTTCTGCTAAAATTCACTGAACTGTGCTCCAAAATAGTCTAGATAGGGCTGAGCCCCAGTGGCGTAAGTGGTTGAGTGTGGCACTGCAGCCTGCAGGCTTGGCGGTTCAAATCCAGCGGCAGCTGGGTAGCGCCCAGGACCACCAGAGGCAGTGATGTCCACAAAAAAAAAAAAAATAGTCTGGATAACTTCCATCTATTCAACAGTCCTTCAACAGTCTTCAAACAAATGCATGATTTTGTCAGATATTTTTGTTCATTTGGGAAGTTGATGGACATCCAGAGTGAGGTTTGTTACCAGTTGACGTTTCTCCTTTTTTGAAATGAGAAAACCACTTGTACACTTGACTTTTTCCCAAAGCACTCCCCTCGCAAACTGTGTTCAACATCACAACAGTTTCTGTGGTATTTTTTCTGAGCAAGAAACAAAATTTCACAGCTGCATGCTGTTCTCTTAAATTGGTCATCACAAAAAAAGTGAAGTTCAAGCAAAACTGCTTCTACGAAAAAAGTCACTGTGATCAGAGAGAATCTTCCTAGGTGATGCCACTTGGTGCACTAACTCAGAGCAAAGTACTTGAGGCTCATCTAGAGGAAAAAAAATGTATACTATGAAAGGTCAGCTGGGCAGAGATTTTTTTATAGTCTTTTGGGTCTACTCCCTTGTATATCACAATTGTGTCCTATCATCATACTTATTTATTCCGTATGCTAAGCAAATAATTCAAAAACTGGGCTGTCTGAATAAGAACACAGCATCAGGACTTCTAGTAAAGAACGAGCCTTACTCAGATGCCTTACAATGACCCTCTTCAACAGCAATGTGACAAAGGTAGATTCAGGGAGCCCTGAATCTCTGAAAAATGAAAAAGCGAGCTGGACACCAACAGGAAAAGAATTAAAAGGTAGAACCTACACAAAGAAATCAAAAGAAACTGCAAATTCTAGGCTGACCAAGATAAGCCGAGTAATCCCATCCTCAGTGTAGAGTAATCTCTAGAGCACCTGACCCAAACAGAAATGGGTCTAGCACTCCTTCCACATATAAGCCAGGCGAACAGAGGGATACCTGGGATCTAATCTAGTCCATCCATAGGAGGGTTGCATGCCTCTCTCCACACTTCTGGGATGGGAAATAAACTCTGCCAGAGAGGTGGACCTGCCAGGGCAGCTGCATGATATGGTAGGCTAATTAAGTGGAGGATATATTCTATGAGGTTCCCCACAACACCCTGGGACCCAGAAGTTTGCACTTAGGTAGGTTGTCGTAAAAGCCGTGATTACCACTTTGCCCTCATCCTAGGACTCAGCTCAGTGAAGATTCCAACTTTAGGCCAAAGCCTGGGCTAAAAAGGACAGGCTGGGATAGGAGTTTTGCTTTTTAGTTTGTTTGTTTGTTTGTTTGTTTGTTTGTTTGTTCATTTCCACCTCGTTTTTGTCTCAGTATCAGAGAGGCAGAACCATCCCTGGTGACCACACACCCTGGCAACCACAGAGGTCAGACTCAGGAAGGATACGTAGGGCAGTTGCCAGCTCTAATTTTGGATTTGGATGATTGTTTTGTTTTTTCCTGTTCTTTTGTAACCCTCAAGAAAACAGACATAGGAGTGTAGTATCATCTCTACCTTCCCCAAAGCCTCTGTTGATCAGAGGAGTCACCAGCTTTCATCCCTGAGCCTCTAAGATTGCACTTGTGGGCATGCACTATGACTGACAAAGACAAAACCACTGTTTGTTCCAGCCTGAGTGTTTGTGTGTTGTGCCTGAGTGGGAGGCCAGATGTGATTATTTGATTGGTCTTGTTATTTGTGCATGTGTTTACTTTGTTTTTGTTTTAATTTATTATTCCTTTCTTGTTCCACTTCAGAGCATCTACCATGCACACATGGCCCAGTTGTCCCTGCAGCTTTAACAGCTAGACGTTGTAGTCAAGGGCCACCTCCCACATGATGCCGGATAGTTAAGAAAGAAGATCAAAGAAGAATCAAAACATTTAAATTATGGTTTGACAAAGAATATTGACTCTAGCATGAATTGTCAGAAAGACAAAGAAATCTGACATGAAGTACAGTCAGCATGATCTTTAGACACAGATGAGACATCATTTCACGTACTTTAGACAGGCTCTGAGAAGGGGTCAGTCCCTGAAGGCAGACATTACGCTTAGTAAAGCGGACATTACGCTTAGTAAAGCAGACATTCAGTAAAAAGAAGACCCTCGTTAACCTGGATCAGAGTGACTGCAATATTAGGCTCAAACCCAGCAACTCTTTTGAGGATGGTGCAGGACGGAGCAGTGTCTCCTTCTGCTGTACGCAGAGTGTCTACGAGGCACAGCAAGCTCCACAGCACCTAAGACAATAAGACTTACCGCACCCTGTTGCCAGTTTGACATGTGTGGACGTAACGTATGCTACCCACCCAGCTCTTGTTCAATGAGACTGGATGCAAGTGAAAGTGGAAACCTTTCCTCTGGTTGATCAAATGAGGAATAAGCCTGGACTAGAGATAGCCAAGCAAGCTCCCCACAAAAGGACGTAGAGTGCTATGCATTTGTATCAGTAAGTAAATTGAGGGAATTATGAATATGTAACAAACTTCCAAGGAATGGTGGTGAATAAACTTGAAGGCAGGGTTATTTATGATTCTTGACCAGAAAATGACTTGGAGGACTCTCACTTTCAAACGTCCGGGTTTTTCAAGTGTCGCTTTTCCAGGAACTTTTATCGACCTGACCACAGTACTTTTGCTCTGGGGTCACCTGTAGTTTGTTACTGTCCTATCTATGCATGTTTGACAAGTCAGATCTGGTTATAACCACAAGGTGGGATAGTTTCGTAGGAGGCGATGGCTCAAAAGAAGCAGATTGTCTGAAATGGAAAAAAATAACAAACAAAGCAAACCCAAAATGGGTTAATTATGGCCAATATATGATGTCTATACATATTTCATCATCCTGTGACAACATCTCTCATCCGCTAAGTGTAGGTTCGTTGACCAAGCTGTGAAACTTACACTGTTACATGGACTAAAGAGTTTGGGGCGTACTCTCATCTATTAGCCTCATATTTAAAACACATGAAAAAATTGCCTGACACAGAGCAAGGGCTGTGTAAGGTCAGCTCTTGTCTTTTACATTCTGGGGTTAGTTAGCTTTAGTGAACATTAATGTATGTAGAAGGCGGAATGCATTTTGACTAGGGAGGGAGTCTAGAAATAGTGCTATGTAGCTCCCAAACTTGAAGACTTTCCCTTGATTTCTGGACTCAGCGAGGCTGGTATCTGTCAGATAAATTTAGTACATTCCTCTAAATCCTGTTAAGAAAAAGCATTAAAAAGCAGGCTCATAGCAACACCCATCTGCTTAATGTTGGTAGATAGCTTTGATAAACTTTCTATCACTGCACAGTAGGAAGCATTTTGTTGACTTATAACTTCATACTGTAACACTAGCAGTAAATATATATATATATATACATACACACACACACACACACACACACATACACACACATACTCAAATAGGGAACATTTCAACTGTTCTCAGTCTTTTAAAAGCCCACATGCTGTGTAAGTAGCCTATTTATAAATAACTAGCACCTCCTAGCTGCTACTATTGTGGTGTAAATTACTGAGAAGGCTAGTACTTGGCCCTTCTCCCATGTAATTTATTTGAAACCACTACTCAGTAAGATGGTTATCTGAAGCACCATTAGATTAGTTTGACAACCGAGAAGACTGAAATAGAGCTGGCAATGTAACCAAAGAGGATCTCCAATAATCTGGCAAATCACTTTGATTTTTCAGCCCAAAGAATAATGCCAAGAAATTGGGTATAGAATTAACCCAGCACCCAAGCAATTCATCGGTTTGTAACAAGCCAGGGACTGGGCTATTCGCATTAAAAACCTTGGCTGCTTTTCTTTACAAATTGTTACAGGCAATCAAGGATCTGCAGTCACCCAAAGACAGACAGGTGAATTCAAGAACCCCTAAATTGTCTCTACAACCACTAGACATAAACAAACAGTGGGTTTTGCTAACTCTAAATTGCTTCAAAGACCCAGTGAAAGTCAAACAATTTATATACCCTAAACAATATGACAAAAAGTAATGAGTCCAGGATGCAATCGACACTCTAAACAATGTGACAGAAAAGATAGGTTCTGTAATGATCCAATGATCATAGAAATTACCTGTAAATATATTTCTCTAGGAGTCATTAGACCACCATCCTGTAAAACCTGATGGCCCCCTGTTTATTTAGATTGGGTGAATCTTCCCATCTGGTCTTACCAAACTACTACCCAGCTTCCTACTGATGAAGCTTAATTTTTTTTTTACTGCAAGGAAATGGCCTGTCACATTTTGGATTTTTAACAAACTAAATGTTATACTTCTAGTACTTAGTTAGTAGCAGGCTTTCTCATTCACCTTCTCTATCAAAATGAAATCTGAAATTGAATTCCACATCATTATTTGCCATGGCATTAGGTAGACATGGTCACATATTACTTTATCATTATTTTGTCAATTTGTTACATTTCTCACTTGGGATTCTCACAGGGATTACTACTGAAGCAAAGGGTCTGCCTACCACCCCTTGCACATTCATAATTTGCTCTCACCAGTGCTTTCTAAAAAGCTGTTTTTGTGCAAGTAAGTTGATTCCATCTCTTAATGGCTCGACAGCAGTGATTCTCAACCTGTGGGTCACAACCCTTTGGGGGCCAAATGACCCTTTCACAGGGATCACCCAATTCATAACAGTAGCAAAATTATAAAGTAGCAATGAAAATATTTTTATGGTTGGGGTCACCACAACATGAGGAATTGTATTAAAGGGTCATGGCATGAGGAAGGTTGAGAACCACTGCTCTGTAGAATAGAGCAGAACTGACCCCTTCCAGAACCCTTATTAAATGAGACAGAGCAAGTAGATATTCTGCCTCTTCTTTCATTTCTTCTATCATAAATAAATGTCTTCTTTGCCACTTTCTTAATGTCACATTTTTTTTAAATGTTCTATTGTTGAGCTCACTGCTTAAACTGCCCCCAAGCATAGTGCTGGAGTCCTGTTTTATGTCTCTAAGAGCAAGAAGGCAGTGATGTGTCTTATACAAAAAATAATTGTGTTAGATGAGCTTTGTTGGGGCATGAGCTATGGTGCTCTTGGCCATTTATTCAATTATTAATGAATCAGGGGTACATATTAAATATTCTTTAAAGAAGTGTGCACATGAAATTTACATATTAATACATTCTTGAAAACTTTATGACTAGAGGCGCACAGGAAGCTTACCGCATAATTCCCATAGGAGAAATGGAACTGTTTGAAAATTCAGTGTTTTTGTGACTTTGTAGAACTATAACTACAGTAAATAATTAGTATCAACTGTAATTTTCTTCATTTCTAACCTTTTTCCTTCCTCTTTCCCTTTTTTCCTTCCCTCCTCTGGTTTGCTTTTCCTCCTCTTCTCTGCTTTCTTCTCTCTCTCCTTCCACTTTTCTCAAAAGCCATATAAGGATAACCAGAAGAGGACAGATGTGCCAGATCCATAAGGCTGACAACTTTTTCCAATTCATGATATTGGATCTTACCCCCTTTGGGTAGAGTTTTCAAAACTCAAAACTCTCAAAAGAGTACAATTGTATGTATTTAGTGGAGGAGAAGGAAGAATAGAGCAGACTTGTACCACTTGTTTGAAACATAGAATATTCTTAGGAATTCTTACAATAGGTGGTAGTTTGGTATGGTATTGTTATTAGTGGCCCTCACATTGATTCTGATGTCTAGGGACCCCATTTGCAACAACAACAAAACACTGTCTGGTCATATGCCATCCTCAATAGCATTGCTGGGTTTGAGCCGATTGTAGCCACGGAGTCGATTCATCTTGCTAAAGGTCTATTTCATAGGACCATTTCTCTCCTAATAACCTATCCAAAGTACATAAGCCATAATCTTGCTATCTCACTTCTAAGGAGCATAGCAGCTGTACTTCCTTCAAGACAGATTGTTTGTTCTTCTATAGGTCAATGGCAATGTTAGTATTTTTTGCTAATACCAAAGTTCAAATGCATCAGCTTTTCCAGTCTTCCTAAATTATTGTCCAATTTCCACATGCATATGAGGCAACTGAAGAAAATCAGGCAGATCTTAGACGTCAAAGTGACACATTTGCTCCTTAATCTTTTTAAGAGATTTTGTGTAACATATTGCCTAATGCAGTCATTTGCCAATGCATCGTGTGATATCTTGACCCAATGCATCATTTGATTTCTTGACTGCTGCTTCCGTAGACAGTGGTTCAATTAAATAATTGACCATAGTGATCATTTCTCTGTGTGTTATGATGGTGTCTGTTGGTCCGATTGTGAGAACTTTGGTTTTCTTTTCATTGAGTTGTCTGTACTGGAAGCAGCAGTCGAGTCTTATTAGAAAGTGATCTAAGTTCCCCTTGCTTTCAGCTAGCAAGATTTTGTCATCATTTGCTTCTGAGGCTTCCTCAAAACCTGCTGCCAGGTGCTCATCATATTGTCCAACTTTATAGATAATTGTCTAGTGTACATATTTAGAATGTGAAAGGATACAACCTGACATATACTTTCCATGATTCTAAACCATAGTATGCTTTAAATCTTTGTTCTCTTCAAACAACTGCCCCTTGATCTCTGGACCGGTTCTGCATGAGCACAGTTAAGTGTCCTGGAATTTAACATTCTTTACAATATTGCACAGAGTTTGTTATGATCCATAGAATTCAATGTCTTTGCATAGTTAAGAAAACACAAGTAAAAATTGTATTGGTATTATCTGCTTTCAGCCAAGATTCATTTGACATATGCAATGATATACCTCACTCCACATCCACTTCTGAATATATGGAAGTTCCCTGTCCATGAACTTCTACAGCTGCTTTTGGGTTATCTTCAGCAAAATTTAACTTGTAAGAGCCATTAGTGATACTGTTTAATAATTTCTGCATCCTGTTGAAGCACCTTTCTTTGAAGAAGGCAAAATTAGGGCATCTTTTCATCAGTTGGTCAGGTACCTGGCCTCCAAAATTCTTGGCATAGGCAAGTGCATGCTTCCAGTGCTATCCTCAGGTTTTTGAGACATTCGGGTCAGTATACTGTCAATTCCTGAAGCCAGCAACTTAAGCTCAGCTTGGACGTCTTCCTTCAATAACATCAGTTCTTGATCATGTGCTAGTATCTTAAATTAGTTGTATGTACACCAGTTCTTTTTGGTACTATGGTATTCCTTTCATCGTATTTTGATGCTTCCTGCATCATTCCATATTTTGCCAATAAAATCCTTCAATACTGCAACTTGAATTTTTTCTTCAGTTTTTTCAGGTTGAATTATACTAGGTAAATTCTTCCCCTTTGGTTTTTCGCTCCAGGTATTTGCACATTTTACTAGAAAGCTTTGCTTTATCTCTGCAAGTTGCCATTTGAAATTTTTTATTCAACCCTTTTACTTCACCAAAAGTGAACAGCAGATTTTTCAAAACTAAGAAGTAGACTAGAAAGAAGGAAAAGTCTTTCCACTTCGGAGGCATTATCCATGAAAAATCTTATGGATAGGAAAAGAACATAGTCACATAGAGAAAATCTCATGGACAGCAGATCATGGTAAGAGATAGTGACAGATGGATTAGCCCATCCAGTCAGAAGGGATTCAAAATACAAGCAAAGAAGTGGATAGAGTAAAGCCTTCTGGAATAAAGCATGTGAGCCATCTATTTGCTAATGGAGCAAAACTAAAAAAAAGAAACCGCTGCAGGACTGAGCCTCGATGGCATAGTGGTTGTGTGTGGACTGCGGCCAACTGGGTTGGCGGTTCAAATCCAGCAGCAGCTCTTCAGGAGCAAAGCTGGGCCTCCTACTCCCACCAGAGGGCAGAGATTTCCCCCCACCCCCAAGAAAAGAAACCACTGCAAACATCTATTAATAGCAGAAACATGAAACAAAGTACAAGTACAAAGTACAAGTCTAAGAAAAATGTGTCAAAAATGAAATGGAATGCACCAATATCAATGTCTTAGGTACTAGTGAGCTAAAGTAGACTAGTTTAGGCTACTTTGAATCAAGAAGTCATATAGTTAATTATGTCAAGAATGACAGACTCAAGAGTAATGGTATTCATCAAAAATTTTCTTTTTCAAGAACTATTTGTGATAGGAACTTATCTAAGGGTATACAAGGAAATCGAGTCAATGAAACTATAATTCAAATTTATGCACTATCTCCTAAAGCTAGTGATGAAGAGGTTGAAGAATTCTACCAATGTCTGCAATTGATCTAAAATGCAATCAAGATGCATTGATATTCACTGGTGTTTGGAATTCAAAGATTGGAACAAAGGAGGAGAAACAGTAAATGGAAAATGTAGTCTTAGTGATAGAAAGGAAGCTGGCAAGGCCAATAGCTTATTCAGGGCAAATACCTATTTTCAACAACACAAAAAGCAATAATATATGTATGCTTCTCCTGATGGAATACATAGAAATCAAATTGACTACATCTCTGGAAAGAGACTATGAGAAACTCAATATTAGCAGATAAAATGAGGACAAGGGCTGACTATAAAACAGACCATCATGTGCTCATATGTAAAAGTTCAGGTTGAAGCTGAAGAATATGTCTATGTCTATAATAGTCAAAGTACAAGCTTGAGGCTATCACACCTGGATTTCAAAAACAGGTGTGACACATTGAACACTAATGACAAAGACCTGATGTTCTCAAGACATCAGGTGATATCTAGAACATCAGACATGAAGACAGGAAACAGTCATGGAAAGGAAAGAAACAAAATATCAAAGTGGTATCAGAAGGGACTCTGAAACTTGCTTCTAATCTTAAAGAAAGTATGTAGTCAAAGAATTGAACAGAAAATTTTAAAAGGCAACTCTAGAAGATAAAATTGAATATCACGAAATGTCCAAAGATAAAGCATTAGAGAACCAAAGAAGAAGAACATGCTCTGAAAGTGACAGAACTGAAGGAAAATGTCAAGCCTCGAGCTGCAAGATGGGAAGATTCTGTGGACAAAAAACTATTTAATGATGCAGGAAGCATCAAAAGCAGATGGAAAGAATAGAGTCACTGTACCAAAAAGAACTAGCCTACATTCAACCATTTCAAGAGGCAGCATATGATCAAGGTCCAATGGTACTGAAGGAAGACGTCTAAGCTACCATGAAGGAAACTAGCAAATACAAGGTTCCAGGAATTAATGGAATACCAACTGAATTATTTCAACAAGATGATGAAGCACGGGAAGCACTCACTCATCTATGCCAAGAAAATTGGCCACCTGATGGAAAGAGATCCATATTTGTACCAACTCTAAAAAAAAGATAACTCGCTCATGAAAATTTTAGAACAACACCATTATTATTACATGCTAGTAAAATATTGCTGAAGGTCAAATAGCAATGACTGAAGCAGTCAGTAAGAGGGAGCTGCCAGAAACCAAAGGCAGATTCAGTAGAGGACATAGACTAAGGGATATCCTTGCTGATGTTAATGGATCTCAGCTGAAAACAGAGACTAGCAGAAAGACATGTACTTGTGCTTTATTGACTATGCAAAGGCAGTAGACTGTGTAGACCATAAAAAACTATGGATCGCCTTCAGAAGAATGGAATCTCAGAACAGTTTATGTGACCCATGGAGAATTCTACCTGGAGTAAGAAGCAGTTGTGCAAACAGAATAAGGAAATACTGCATGGTTTCAAAAGTGCATCAGGATTGTATACTCTCGTCACACTTAATCTATATGTTAATCAAATAATAAAAGAAGCTGGAATATATGATGAGAATTTGAGATGTGCAATTGATATAGCCTTGCTTGCTGTAAGTAAAGAGGACTTGAAAAACTTCCTGATGAAGACCAAGGAATGCAACTTTCAGTGTGAATTACAATGCAATGTACAAAAAACAAAAATCCTCACAACTGGACCAAACGAGAACATCATGATAAAGGGAAGAAAGATGGAAGTTGTCAATGATTTTGTCTTCCTTGGGTCCACAATCAATGCTCTTTGAAGTAGCAGCCGACAGATCAAATAATGCATTTAATTGCATAAATCTACCACACAAGTCCTCTTTAGAGCACTGAAATGCAAGTGTGTGACTTTGAAGACTGAAGTGCATCTGACCCAAGTCATGATCATTTTAATGACTTCCTCTGCATAGCAAAGTGGGACACTGAATAAGGGAGACTGAAGAAGAATCATTGCATTTGAATTATGGTGGTGGCAACGACTATTGCATATGTTATCTAAAGAGATGGGTCCCTGAAAAAGGACATTATGGTTGGTAGCAAAAAAGGAAGACCGTCAGAAGGATGGATTGGGTCAGTGGCTGCAACAAGAACATAAGAACATAAGGATCCTGAGGGACGAGAGGTGTTTTGTTCTATTGTATATAGGGTCACTATGAGTTGAAATTGACTTGACAACCGTTAACACCAACAGCCTCCTCTAGCCACTACTTATCCTGGAATCATAATAGTACTAATTAATGTAGATGTGAATATTTGACTTTTATAGCCTTTTATTTTTATGGTCAAATGTGTGAGATGTAAAACTAGAGTATCAAAATAACCTGTCTACTGTCTGAAAAAAAGTAGATTAATCGCCTATTGCACATTTTTAAAATATTTGGCTGATTGTGTGTGTGTGTGTGTGTGTGTGTGTGTGTGTGTGTAATGAGTTCTTTGGGGACTTCACTTAGGTTTTTTAATTGTTCTAGGGTAACGCAATTGGCCTTCATGGGCTTGGTCTTCTTTACTTTTATGGAAAAGGAGTTCCTGTGGTGAGATAAAAGTTTTCATTACTTTTTCAACATGTTTCTGGTATTTCAAAATGTAAAGTGTACTGCTATTTATTAATAAGAAATTAGTCTCTATTAGCTGGTTTCCCAGACTATTATTAACATAGAGAACAAAATAAGCACTTGAATTATTTACCACGTATATGAAAAAATAAACTTAACATGAAAATAGCAATCCTAATAATATATTAGAATCACCGGTTATAAGTAACTATCTTATAGATCATCTAACCCCTGGGGAATATTTTTAATAGTGAAATTTTTATTTTCTGTCTTTTAAATGGCCTGTTCAATATCTTACATAAGCTATTGCCCACAAAAAGACATAATTTATAGTGAAAATGAGATAATTTCTTCCTAAGAAGATGTTATGTAAGGATTAAATATAATATATACTACTTCAGCTACCATTTTTATTATCCTAAAATACATAGGACACTAACTTTACTCTTCAAAAAATAGGTTGAAAGCAATTGTCACCATGCTGTTAAACATATACCTTTGAGTAATAAAGTGTAATTATCTTGCAGAATTATGCTGAAGCGCTTAAATACTTTCAGAAAGCTGCAGAGAAAGGATGGCCCAATGCACAGTTTCAGTTAGGTTTCATGTACTACTGTAAGTGCTACAAATATGGCTGCTTTGCTTAGAATGACAAATGCATTTTAAATTCTGCTATCTTTATAACAAAAAAAGAAAGGGCTGGTAAGAGTGGTTTAGATAGACTGTTCAGGCAGGATTTTGAAGGAGAAATTTCCAGACTGAGGGAAACAAGTTGGTAGAGGTGGCAGGAGGCATATCATCACAAAATTTACTTTTGAAAAGATCCACTTTGAAATGCCTATGTGAAATACCTGTGCACCTCCATATGCAGAAGGAACATGACATGCAGAAGTCACACAAAGAATGGTCTTAGGAGGCATTGACGTACAGGTGTTAGCTAAAACATACAAAGGAAAGAGAGTGTATGAGAAGGAGGAATAGCCAGCCCAAAGTCTGAAAGCTGGGGTGAAGTTCAGTGCTGTACTGAACGATGGACAGAGGAGAAGAATGAAAAGACACAGAGGAGCCTGGGGGGAGGGGTAGAAGGAATGTACTTAAGAAACAAAGTAGAGGGGCTGAGCTCAGGTGGCGGAGTGGTTGTGCACAGGACTGCAGCCCACTGGGTTGGAAGTTCAAGTCCAGCAGCAAGGCTGGGCCTCCTACTCCCACCACCAGAGGGCAGTGATGCCACAAAAACCAAAACCAAAACAAACCAAAAAAAAAAAAAGAGAGTAGAACCTTCAAGAAACAAAATCAATAAATGAACAAGCATCTCTGTGCAGTGCAGTAAGAATGCTGGTCAAGAATAAAGAACGAATTTGACAACACGGAGGCTGTTGAGGAGTTTTGACTGGTTGGCGGGGAAGCCACAAGGCAGCAGGTTGGGTTGTGAATGGAATGCAAGGAAGAGCGGATGAGTGAAAAGATTCTGGCAAGAAGTGTGCCTTATAAGATGCAACTGGAATGATAGCTATGGTAGAACAAAACGCAAGAAAATGTTTTTTAAATGATGGGAGAGCTGCTTCTGTATTTTGGTATAGAAAGTAAAATCAACTAATGGAGGTGGTTAATGAATCATGGGTGAGATGGGATAATTGGGGAAAAGAGGTTCTGGGAAAAGTTTGGGTAGTAATAGGATCTGAGTGGGTCTAGACTGGTAGAGGGCCTCATTAGCCTTAACAGGGAGGAAGGATTTTTCACCTGTTAACACTGGAGGGACAGAAGAAAGGATGGCACAAATGTCAAGATGGAGGGTCAAGGACAGGCATTTTCATTTTTTACTGATAATGAGCACTTCTTTTTCCACATAAGTGATTCGTAGAGCAGCTTGACTTTTAATTGGCTTTTCTTGTCCTGTTGAAAATTAATTATATTTATATATATGCATATATACATACACATAGGTTATAAGAAAAAATGAACTGAATAAGGTATGGCTCAAAATCATTTTAATTTGCAGCTGGCTCTGGAGTGTGGAGGGATTATAAACTTGCCTTCAAATACTTTTACTTGGCCTCTCACAGTGGGCAGCCTCTTGCCATCTACTATCTGGCTGAGATGTATGCCACAGGAACAGGAGTGCTAAGATCCTGCAGAACTGCTGTGGAGGTGAGGAGCTGGGCTGTTTGACCATCCTCTTCACTAATCACACAGAGGAAGTGATGCATCCTTAACTTGCTGGTGGCTTTGATTTTTATAAATATTACCTTTTTTTTCTCCAGTTGACAAATATGAATACCGACATTTGCCAGAAAGGAAAAGCAATGAGGTGACTCAGTCTGGGAAAGGGAGGAAAAGAAACGACCCCCTCCTCTCTGTCACATTTGGCTTTTCATTGGGTTAGAGATCGTCTCAAAATTCCGTTAAGGCGCTCCACTTCTGCCTTCAATCAAATCTCTAGGGAAATTTAACACATCTACAGGAGTTGGAAGTTGCTACTTAGGAAATGAAAACCTTGATTTCATCGAGAAAATGTAGCCCACTTCTGTCCAAAAAGCAAGGTCCTTACATTTTGATGATTTGGACTCTTTCAGCAGAGTGAAAAACTTTTAGCAAAGATGTACTTTAGAACCTTATTATACCTTTCACTGGTTTATTGAACACTTCCCCTGGCACCAGGACAAATACCTGCAAGTTGCAATCTGGGCCCTCTGAAACCCATTTCAAAAGCTGCCAGCTAATAATCTATCTTTAGATTTGTTTCTTTGCCAACTTCCTAATGAATTATGTATGGCTATCTTCTTTGGGTTACATAAGAGCTATTTAGCTCAGTTGACGTATGTCCCCACAGAGCTCTGCACACCTCTCTCATGGTTATGTCACCTGTCCCCTCAGGCACTGTCTTCCCTTCAGTCTCTCCTTCCCACATCAGCTGTGGCCTACACCTTGCCCTCACACAGCAACAGGACTGAGAGTCCCTTTCAAGACAAAGCAAGAGTCCCTCACTCTTGTCCAATAGCCCTCAAGTCAGGAAAGATTTTTACAGAAGAGTGAAACAAACCTGAGGAAGTTTCAGATTAAGGCCAAAAGAAAAAAGATTTTTTTTCCATGTATGTTCTTTGTTCCCATGAAATATATTAACTCTCATCGCAAGTAATCTGCAAATACCATGTTTCTGACCTTTGATCCTTGTCTGAGGAGCTAGCATGAACAAACGGTTGGTGTCTTTTATCATTTGCCTGGGATGAAATTATAGTTTCTAACGATTCTGTTTGCTTTCTCTTCTCATGGTCAGCTTTATAAAGGTGTCTGTGAACTGGGCCACTGGGCTGAGAAATTCCTGACAGCATACTTTGCCTATAAAGACGGTGATGTAGATTCTTCTCTTGTTCAGTATGCACTACTCGCAGAAATGGGGTATGAAGTGGCTCAAAGCAATTCAGCATTCATTTTGGAATCTAGTAAGATAAGTTAAAATTCCCTGCCTTCCTGATTTATACATTTGCCTATAGGACCTCCCAACAGGGGGATTTTAAGCCTTACTAACGGAATGGCTTTGTTTTGTTGTTTTAGAAAAGGCTAAAATTCTTGAGAAAGAGAAGATGTATCCGATGGCACTTCTCCTCTGGAATCGAGCTGCCATTCAAGGTATAGAACCTAGATAGAATAAGTGTACAGCCTGTTCCAGTCAGCTTTTCTTCTAATAGGCTTCAGCTGCCATCTGGAGCACACAGAAAGGTACAGAACATCTAGAAGATGGCATTGCAAACTACTGACAGTCAGTGTTGGGCTATTCTGCACACCAAGTAGAGTAGTTTATATTTTTCATTATTCGGGGGGTCTCTGACTCAGCCAACCACAGATATTTTTCTGTGGCTCATTCTCCATGGTATTCAAAGAGTCATTTAAAATTTGACAAATGTATTTATATCACCCGTTTTCTGAGTTTGTTGTGTGGTTTACTGAATGAATTAGAGATGTGACTTATGTCACGAGTTTATATGCAAAACCACGTGTCTGACTCATTTGATATCTCTTTTAAAATATCATATTGATGATTGCCACAAATGTTATATCTCTACTTACCATAATCCTCTTTTTTCCTGGGACCTCATGTCCCACTTATCAGGATTACATATGATAAGGGATGTAAGAAGGCATTGGTAGAAAAAGAATTGGAAGATGATATTTATATCACCCTGGCTCCTCTCTTTCTTTTCTTTGTTACATCGCCAAAATTTAAGAAACACAAAAGAGCTGGGGTTATTGGCATTTGGATTGTGAAAAATTATTTTATACTAAGAGGGTACGTTGACTTGTGATGGCTGTGTTCTCGTTGTCAGATGCCTTTGAGTCCGTTCCAATTCACGTACCACCTCATCCTGGATCATGCTCACAACTTACGCTATACTTCAACCCGTGGTGTCAATACATCTCATCGGGAGTCTGCCCTTTGTGTGTTGCTCCTCTATTTTACCAAGCTTTATGGACCTTGGGTTGTGTCGTGAGCTACACCTTGGGCAGCCAACCATGAGGCTGGCAGTTCAAAATCACCAGCTGCTCCAAGAGAGAAAGATGAAGCTTTAGATCCTGTAAAGAGTTATAGTTGGATGGGAGTATACCGTGAGGGGAAGAAGGGGAAGGTAGAGAAAAAGGGGTAGGGGGAAAGGAGAACTGATCGCAAGGTTCTATGTATAATCACCACCACCACCACCACCCCCGGGGGGATGAACAACAGAAACATGGGTGAAGGGAGACAGCGGATGGTATAAGATATGAAAACAATAATAATTTATCAATGGTTCACAAGGATGGTACAGTAGAGGAGAGAGGGGGCAAAGAGATGCTAATACCAAGGGGTAAAGTAGAAAGAAAATGTTTTGAAAATGATAATGGCAACATATGTACTAATGTGCTTGATAGAATTGATGTGTGGATTGTTATAGAAGCTCTAAATAAAATGACTTATTTAAATTTTTTAAAAAGAGCTACTGTCTTGGAAACCCATAGTAGCAGTTGTAACTCTGTCCTATCAGGTCACTATGAGTTGAAACAGACCAGATGGCAGACCCAATGATATTTTCCAGAGAATTGTCTCTTCTGGTCACATATGCAAAATATGTCATGAGATGAAATCTCTCATATTTACTTCTAAGAAGGATTCTGGTTGTACTTCCAAGACATATCTGTTTGCTTTTTTGACAGTGCATGGTACTTTCAATATTCTTCACCAGCACCATAACTCAAATGCATCAATTCTTCTTAGATCCTTCTCCTTCAATGGCCAACTTTCACACGCATTTGAGGCACTGAAAAATCCCACAGCTTGGGTCAGGGACACCTCAGTCCTTGAATTAACATCTTTCTTCTTCGACACACACAGAGATCTTGTGCAGCAATGTACTCGATGCAGTGCGTCACCTGATCTCTTGACTGCTCTTTCTGATTGTGTGAGTATTGATTGTGTGTTCACTCATGAGCAAATCCTTGACAAGTTCAATTTTTTCTCCTTTTAAAACAATGTCACCTATTGGGCCAGTTGTGAGGTTTTTTGTTTTTCTGTACTCTGAGGGCTGAAATCCATTATCTTCATCAGCAAGTGGTTCAAGTCCTCCTCACTTTCAGCATGCAAGGTTGTTTTCATCTGCATGTTGTCAATAAGCCTTCCTCCAAGCAGGATGCCACATTCTTCTTTATATAGTCCAACTCATAAATTATTATCTCAGCTTACCTCAGAATTAATGTGTTAAGAGTATACAAACCTGACATACATCTTTGCTGATTTTTAACGATGCAGTATTCCATTGTACAACTGCTTCTTGATCCATGCACAGTTCTACAGGAGAACAATTAGCTGTCTTAAAATTTCGGGTCTTTTTTATCTTTTTTTTTTTGCATCACTGCCCTCTGGTGGTTGTAGGAGCTACCCAGCCTTGCCGTTGCTGGATTTGAACCTCCAAGCCAGTGGGCCGCAGTCCCACATTCAACCACTACGCCACCAGGGCTCAGCTGAATTTCAGGTCTTTTGAAGGCTATCCATACTTTATGATCCACATTGTCTAATGCCTTTGCATAATCAGTAAGACACAAGTGAATATTTTTCTGATATCCTCTGTTTTGAGGCAATATCTATCTGATGTCAGCAATGAATCCAGCCTGGACCTCTGGCAGTTTTCTGCCATTGTACTGTTACAGTTCTTGAATGATCTTTAGCAAAAAATGTACTTGAATGTGATGTTGATGATATTGTTCACTAATTTGGCGTATTGGATAGGGTCATTTTTCTTTCAAATATGTACAAATATGGGTCTCTTCTAGTAAGATAACCAGGTGGATGTCTTCCAAATGTCTTGGCATGAACTAGTGAGTGCTTTCAGTGCTTGATCAACATTCTGAAACATTTCAATCAGTATTCCATCAATTTCCTGCTTTTGTTCTTTGCCACTGCCTTCAATTCAGCTTGCACTCCTTCCTTCATGACATTGGTTCATGATCATATACTATATCTTGAAAGGGCTGAATGCCAACTGGTTCTTCTGGACATGGTAACTCTGTATTCTTTCCATCTTCTTTTGACCCTTACCATATCATTTAATATTTTGCCCATAGAATCTTTTAATATTATAACTGGAGGTTTGAAATTTTTTTTTCTTCCATTCTTTCAGCTCATTATATAATGAATGTGTTCTTCTCTTTTGGTTTTCTAACTCCGGGTGTTTGCACATCTTATTATATTTTACTTTGTCTTTTCAACTGCCCTTTGAAAGTTCTCTTAGTCATTTCTTCCTTTACTTCAGCTACTGTATGATCAAGGGCAAGTTTCGGAGTCTTTTCTGAGTTCTATTTTTTATCTTTTTTATCTTTTCTTTGTTTCTTATCTTTTAATGACCTGCTGCTTTCTTCAAGGCTGATGTTCTTGATGTCATCACACAGCATGTCAAGCCTTCTGTCACTTGTATTCAATGAGTCAAATTTGTTAAGATGTTTTTGAAATCCAGGAGGAATATACTCAAGGCCGCTTAAAATCATTTCAGGATAAGATAAAAATCATTTCTTTTCAGAAGACGTGAACAAGGTGAAAAATTATTCACTCAGATTTTAATCAGAGTCTAATATGAGTCACACTTGTGCTTCCTCAGATCCAACTGAACTGGTACTGTTGCAGCAAGTCATTAATGTGACTTTAATGAGAAATTCCGCTAAATCAAGGAAACAGCACAACCAATCAGCCCAATTGCAACAAATACAAGTTTACTCCAAACCTGGAAATTGTATCAATGAAAAGAGACACTGAAAGAGAGGTGACATTAATATTAAACAAGATTTCCCCAACATAAAGGCAAATCGCTAAGAACAACTCTGTGTGTCACAACAACTCTGTGTGTCCCTAAAGTACGAGTGTCTCACTTGGGGGTCATACTCATTCACTACTATTGAGTCGATTCTGACTCATAATTACCTCAAAGGACTGCCTGTGAGTTCCCAAGACAAACTTTTTATGCCTTATCTTTCTCCCATGAAGCTGTTTGTGGTTTCAAACTGTTTATCTTTTGGTTGTAATGCATAGCCCACAAGGAAAGCTAATGATGAATGTTTTTCATTAGTCATGGGCCATGCATTGAACCAGCAGGACAGAGTCAGCACCCTGCAACAATGATCCAAGTGGAGATCCAAGAGATCCAAGTGGATCTGCCTTCCACTGGCAAATTCTTTCTTTGAGAACTGGTCAGAGTTACACTCTGCCTCCACTACATTCTCCCAGAGCAAGCTTGTTCACTGATTTTCATTCTTTGCAAAGCTCACACCTGCACAGAAATGGTACTGTATCTAGATGTGGTATGATCCAGATGGAACTTGGGGGTCAAAAAGGAGAGCAGCTTCCCACAACATTATAGACACAGTTTCTCTTTAGAATCCTATGGACTTCTTCTCCTGGGCACCATTCCTATAAGAACTTGCTCCAAGCAGCTTCTACATTTAGAAGTGGTGGGATATTACTGCTTTGGGCAGCCTAAGACTCTCAGGACTTCATCTCCATCCAGAGTGAGCTAAAGATGGCTAATGGTATTCCCTCTCTTAGAGGTCTCAGCATTTTTATAGGCGATCCTAGATGATTAAAAGATCTTCAGTACCGGACTGAGCCTCAGTGGCGTAAGTGGTTGAGTGCAGGACTGCGGGTCACGGACTTGGCGGTTCAAATGCAGCGGCGGCTCTCAGGAGCAGCACTGGGTAGCGCCCACGACCACCACAGGCACTGATGCCCGCCCCCCACCCCACCCCCCTAAAAAAAAAAAAGATCTTTGGTACCAAAAGGAATACATTCCAAAGGAACTTCAGACATAGGCCAAAATCAGGAAGAAAAAAAAAACGGAAAGGCGTTTTTTAGTCCTTAATGCACACCTCTGATTTACACCATATGGGTATTTCTTTTATTTCCAAGTAAGCCTGCATCGCACTGTAGGGGTTAGTTATAGCTAAGATAGATGTACTTTTCAGTCAGCATTTTCTCTAACGAAAACAGACTGCTAAAAATACATTTGAGTTGTACCCAAAACGCTTTCAAAAGACATGCTTCTTTATGATATTTAAATTATTTTCCAATAAAAATGTTGGAGGGGGGCCCTTAGGTTCTTAACTTTAAAAGTCTTATGACTCTTTCCTTTGGCCGTACTTGTTTAAAAGTAATATGCAATATTATTTAGCATATGAGAAAAAATTTCGTTTCATGCACACCTTGTTATTCATTCCATAAATATTTATCAAGTACTATTCTAAGTCCTAGGACCATATCAATAGGTAAAACTGTCAACATTATGAGAAAAGAGAAAATAAGCCAGTCTACAAATAAATAGGATAGCAGTAGTATGTTCTATGAAGGAAAAAAACAGGGAGATGAGATGGATAATTACAAAAGTGAAGAATGAAGGGATGCTTTAGAAAAAGTAGTCAGGGAAGGCCTGATGATGTGACATTTCCACTTAGATCTGAATGGTGAAAATTAGACACACGAAGAGTCAGAGATTCCAAGCGTCTTAGGCAGAGGAATCTGAGAAATAGTAATAGAGAGATACTGAAGCCTAATGGAGCTTGGTTTGCTGTCTGGCAATTAAGATGACTACTGCATAGTGAGAGCAGCGTCCTGAGGCTAGTGAACGAAACAGACAGGAGGTTAGGCGTGACTGGTGGATCAAGTTGGGAGTCTGCCTATGACTCGAAGAACAATGTGCAGTCATTGGGGAATCTTACACAGAGGAATGACATAGTTTGAAATTTGATTTTATATCTTACAATTCTCTCCCTGGCTGTTGTACAGAAAATATTTTGAAAAGTGAAGACAAAAGAACAATTTAGAGGCAATTAGTATTCTTGGGTTTGTCTAAAATGATAGTTGTGATGGAAAGAAATAGATATGTTTTTAGAGGTAGTACCAATAGCATTTGGATTGCATAATGGAGGTGGGAAAACAGAACTAGTAACAAGTACTGTAGAGGTACAGCTTGAGCAAGCCTAAGGCAGTGATCCCTCAGTTTTCTTACAGCTCCAAGTTCACTTTCCAATACTCAAACAACAAAGTTTGAAAAATAATCGGCCCCATGTTCATCATTTTGTTCTATGGTCAAACCAAAAATCCAAATTAAAAAAACCTGTACAGTGCATCTTGCTGCTGAGATGAAGGGTCACCACTTAGTCTAAGCACCACTTAGTACATATAGTAGTCATGGTAGTGTGTCAAACCATTTGTCATGGTGGTTTTTTTGTGCTTTATTTGCATAGAATATCACACTCATGACTCCAAAGTTAGTGATACCCACAGTAAAGCTAAGAGGAAAACTGTGAGGGCCACATTAGAGTTAAAGAAATGATTGCTAAATTCGAATCAGGCCACCACTTGGCTGATTTGATGACTGAGTATAACATGGCTAAATTGGTGGTATCAACATTTTGAAAAAACAAAATGACTACAGTGACGAGTGTAAGGTGTGAAATCATGAATCGTGAAACAAAGAACCCAGACCATTGAAAAGTTTAAAAAGTTACTGTTAAACAAAGTCCATGTGAAAGAAGCACACCAGCCTATGTGACAATGAGGTGTCGCAGGATAAAGTCAAAAGACCCCAAAACAAACAAGAATATCAATGCAAATGAAGAAGGTTGGCATGGATACCCAGAGCCCCTCACAGATAATTGGACATCCCCTCACAGAAGGGTCACAAGGGAAAAAAACTATACAGCAAGGGTGCAGCCCAGCACCATGGGAACACACAACATTCCTCTAATTCTTTAATGCTTATCGCCACTCCCTCCCCACTACCGTGACCCCACTTCTACCTTACGAATCAGCCAGGAGCAAGTTCACTGATTCAGATAAGAGCTTTTGACATATGGAATCCAGGACAGAAAAAACCCACAGGAACAGCAATGGGAATATGGATGAAGGGGGCCAGCAAGCATTATAAAATATGAAAAAAATAATTTATAGTTTATGGGGTCCATGAGGGGGGAGTGAGGAGGGAGGTTGAAAGAGAAGCTAATACCAAGGGTTCAAGCAGAAAGAAAATATTTTCAAAATGATGAAGGCAACACATGTACAAATGTGAGTGATACAATTGTTGTATGGATTGTGATGAGCTATAAGAGTCCCCAACAAAATGATTTATTTATATAAAATAATTAATAGGAAGGAGCAACAGACACCAGAAAGAAAAAAAATTACCATCAATTTGAATAAATTAGAAAATCCAATGGTGATGGCATAGCTGAGACAGTGATATGGGAGAAGGCTAAAAGCCTCCACAGTGATTTAAAGTCCTGGAAAAATGAATTTTTAAATGTGATTTGTGGGTGTCAGAATGAATTATTTGGTTTTCCATTATTTCTTGAGGGAAAAATATGTTCTGGTCTTGAATTGTTTGGTGTTTGAAAGCAAATTTGGAATGAATTAGTTGGACAAAAAGGCATCACTATTCTGAAATGGGGGGTGCTGATTATTAAGTTTGGTTTTTGTTTCAAGAGGTAGTGAAGTTTTGAGATACATTTTAAATATTTTGAGATCCAAGTAAAGAAGTCAAGAAGGTTAATCTAAGAGTTCAATGTTCAAGAAGAGACTACAGATTCAATATACCATATTTGTCGGACCGTAAGACACACTTGTTTTTCTGCAAAAGTGGAGGGGAAATGGGAGTGCGTCTTATGGTCCACAGGGGTGGTACCCAGAACACTTGTTTATGATCCCATGTGCCCCCTTACTGTCTGCTGTTGTTTGCATGCTGTGGATAGCTGTGTGGTCAGAAAAGTCCCGCCTCCTGGAGTCTCAATGGCAGTCAGGTCACACGGATAGGACAGAAATGAGTTTGAAGACTGTGTGGGAAGTGAGACTGTGGAGACCATGAACACGAAGCACTCTTGTTAAGGGATTTTGCGACCAGGAATCCCAAGTCAGTTCTGATTGATAGCAACAGTATGTGAAGCAGAATGAAACACACATGGCCCTGTGTCTTTCCTCCTTTTTGCTGCCCCTCTCTTTTACCAAACATGAAGTCCTTTTCCAGGGGCTGGTCTCCCCTGACACTGTGTCCAAAGTCTGTGACAGGACGTTTCATCCTTTGCTCTAAGAAGCACTTTGGCTGCACTTCTTCCAAAATAGCTCAGTTTGTTCTTT
Organism: Nesogale talazaci; assembly: GCA_004026705.1. Taxonomy (NCBI): domain Eukaryota; kingdom Metazoa; phylum Chordata; class Mammalia; order Afrosoricida; family Tenrecidae; genus Nesogale; species Nesogale talazaci. Next base: position 8,244 of record PVJH01013431.1, on the reverse strand, counting down.
TGAAAGTCCACGGTACTTTCAATATTCTCAAATGCATCAATTCTTCTTTGATCTTCTTTATTCAATGTCCCGCTTGCACATGCATATGAAGGGAAGGAGCACACCAAGGCTTGAGTCTGGCCAACTTAGTCCTCTAATAACACCTTTTTTGCTTTGGAAGAACTGCCTCTGTGGGTTTCTGAGACTACAGCTCTTTATGGGAGTAGAAATAGCCTCAATTTTCTTCCATGGAGAGACTGGTGTTTTCAAACTGGGATCTTCAACTGGGTATGGAAAGAGCTGCTGAGCCCTGGTGGCATAGTGGTTGTGCGCGGGACTGCGGCCCACGGGGATGGAGGTTCAATTCCAGCAGCAGCTCCACAAGAGCAAAGGCTGGGCCTCCTACTCCCACCACCAGAGGGCAGTGATGCCCCCCAAAAAAAGAAGAGCCATACACAAATAGATATAGGCACACCCATGTTCATTTCAGCACTATTCACAATAGCAAAAAAAAACAAAAAAGATGGGTACAACCCAAATGGTCATCAATGGAAGAATGTACAAATAAACTGTGGTACTTACATGCAATGGAATACTAAGAATAACAGTGACTTTGTGAAACACCTCATGACATGGATGAGCCTGAAGGACAGTATACTGAATGAAATTAGTTAAACACAAAAGGACAAATATTGTATGAGACCAATGTTTTTTAAAAAATCAAGAAAAAAGGGCTGAGCCCCGGTGGCGTAGTGGTTGTGCGCAGGACTGCGGCCCACTGGGATGGAGGTTCAATTCCAGCAGTGGGGCTGGGCCTCCTACTCCCACCACCAGAGAGCAGTGATGCCCAAAATAAATAAATAAATAAATGAAAATAAATTTTAAAAAATCACATTAAAAAACAGATTCTGAAAATATAAATGAAAAACAGACTCTGATGGCTACCCGGTGTTAGAAGGGCAGATAGGAGAGCAAAGCCACAGGCTAGAGGGTGAACCAGGCTCACTTGGGTGCAGAAAACAATAGCTAACAACGAGGAGGTAGGGCCTGGGTGTGGATGATAGAAACAGGGCAAGACAATGGAAGATGTGAGGAGATGCTGAATGTGAAACTGATGGTTTTCTCTGTACGCCATCACCTGATTCATAATAAGAAGATTGTTTTTTAAGTTTTGCAATGAAGGAGAGCAGAGAGATAGGGTAGACTCATACAGAAATGCAAGAAGATAACGAGAATATTTTTGTTCATGGAAACTATCAGAGCATATTCAAATGGTTGATGGGATTGATTCAGGAAAACAGGAGAAATTTATAGTGCAGCAGTGAGGTGGGGTCCAGTTTCCCCAGAGTTGAACTACTTTCAAAATGTATTTTAAAAGTTTAAAGAGTAAAATTCATAGTTTTTGAGAATATTTATACTCTATAATGCATATTATCTTACAGTGAAATGAAGTCATCAGATATTGAGCACTGTATTTTGTATTTCATAAAGTGTACCAATCCTGATTCAGAGATTCTGCGTGTTAAGAGATAAATAGAAAATTATATCTTAAGAGACTGACACAAACATATTAGGTCAAATTACTAAGAACTATGCAAGAATCATTTGAATTACAATTCTTCTTTCTAATGTTTCTTCAGGAAATTCTTTCGCTAGAGTAAAAATTGGAGATTACCATTATTATGGCTACGGGACCAAGAAAGACTATCATACAGCAGCCACGCATTACAGCATTGCAGCTGATAAGTACCACAGCGCACAAGCCATGTTCAATCTGGCCTATATGTATGAACATGGTTTAGGTGTCAAAAAGGTAATTAAACTGGTAATAATCAAAAGCTAGCAATTAAAGCCACACTGAAAGGGAACTCTGTAAATGATTTTGGATTCATCGATGTCCATAATAATAATATTCCACACAAGGGAATACTTTTGCATAGTCAATTAAAACCAAAAAAATCAAACTCACTGCCATCAAATCAATGACATACAAAATAAGAAGAAAGAGTTGCAAACATCTACTAGTAATTAGAACTCGGACGGTACAAGTATGAATCTAAGAAAATGGAAATCATCAGAAATGAAATGGAATGTATAAATATCAATATCCTAGACAGTAGTGCGCCAAAATGGACTGATATTGGCCATTTTGAATCTGGACAGCATATAGTTTACTATGCCAGGAATGACAAATTCAAGAGGAATGAGGTCATCTTTATCATCAAAAAGACATTTCAAGATCTGCCTTGAAGTACAACATGGTGTGTAATAGGATAATATCTACCTGAATACAAGAAAATCCAATCAATGCAACTGTTTTTCAAATTTGTGCATCAACCACTAAAGCTAGAGATGAAGAAATTGAAGATTTTTACCAACATCGACAGTCTGAAATTGATCAGACATGTAATTTAAAAAATTGGTTATTATTGGGCACTAGGATGCAAAGCTGGAAACAAAGAGGAAGGGAAAGTAGTTGAAAAAACATAGTCTTAATGATAAAAATAAAGCTGGAGATCCCATGAAAGAATTCTGCAGGACAAATGACTTTTCAACATAAATACTTTTTTCAATAACACAAAAGACAACTGTACACCTGGACTTCTCCAGAGAGAATACACCAAAACCAAATTGATCACATAGGTGGGAAGAGATGATGGAGAAGCCTAATATCAGCAGATAAAATGGGGCTGAGTCCCGGTGGCGTAGTGGTTGTGCGCAGGGCTGCGGCCCACTGGGATGGAGGTTCAATTCCAGCTCCACAGGAGCAAAGGCTGGGCCTCCTACTCCCACCACCAGAGGGCAGTGATGCCTAAATAAAAAAAAAAGGAAAAAAAGAAAAAAAATAGCAGATAAAATGAGGCCAGGGGTTAACTGTGGAACAGACCATAAAGCAAAAGATCATTAAAAAGAGAGGAAAGAAAGTAAGTATCCACGTGCACGTCAGAAAAGACTCGGAAACTTATTCTTAATCATAGAGCACCAAGGCGCATGGAAGAAATGATGAAAGAGTTGGGCAGAAAATTTCAAGAGGCAGCTCAGGAAGACTCAATATTATAAGGAAGTGTGCAAAGATCTGGAATGAGAAAACCAGAAAGAAGAACCCATTCCACATATATTAACTGAAAGAATTGAAGAAAAAAATCAAAGCTTAAATTGCAATATTGAAAGAGTCTACTAGGGGTGAATAGGTTGTCTAAGTCCTTGTCTTCAAAGACCTGGAGGTATATAATAAATAAGCAAATAAATTATATAACTTCAGGTATGATATGTAATATGATGAAATATATTAACTTTTAACAACTACTACATTTATATTCTCTTATTTATGGGAATGTATTAATATAGTCACCTTCTGACTTACACCTAAAAGCTAGTTCAGAAATATCAAAGAAAACATTTTGTAGATTGTGTTAGTTTCCTATGACTGACATAACAGACTGCCAGAAATGTAGTGACTTAAAACAACAAAGATTTGTTAGCTCACGTTTTCTGTATTATTCTTTCCCTAGGATATTCACTTGGCCAGGAGATTATATGACATAGCTGCTCAAACAAATCCAGATGCACACCTACCTGTATTCTTTGCTATCATGAAACTGGAAACTGTGCATTTCCTCCAAGATATCTTGTTTTTGAATGTAAGTCTCAAATCTCTGAACTTTCTCAGGCAACTGAGGGAGAGAGGGAATAGTTGTCCTCTTATCCTCCCAATCCAGAAGCAATCATTTGAGATCGAGCCTTCCTTTACTCTGTAGAATTCCAAGCCTTACACTCACCATATAGAGCATTTCAGAGTACAGCCAGTTAACTCATTCAGTAGATTGGCTTTTGACCATCTACTATGTTCAAAAAAAGGCCTGGTGGGCCTGTTGCATAAGTATTGGACTTGTAAGTGCAAGATCAGCGGTTCAAACACAAGAGCAACATTTTTGCAGATTAGATGAGGGTATCTGATCTCATAAAGATTTACAAAGCCTCGAAACCCTATGTAGCATCACTATGCATCAGAAGGAATTTGCTAACGGTAGGTTTGTTTTTGTGGCTTAAAGCTCTAAGGAAACATACGATATATACAATTATTGTTAAGTGTGCCAGTTAATAGACTGGTGGCTCATGGTGACAGAATTGAACAATTCTCTTGTTTCCTCATGTTACCCATGGTGGTGGTCAGAAGTATGGTAAGTTCCCATCCTCACCCACCCAGCAGCTAGGGAAAGGACACATTTCTGCAAACCATGCTCTGTTCTGAAATCAGAGCTGTGGCCTTGTGGACTAGGTGCGGGGTGCACTTCTTCACTGTTTAGAGCAGGGAAAAGAACATTTTTCTCTGCCAACAGAACACATTTGAAGTCATACAAAATTATCAATTTAAAATTTTGTTTGCTATATTTGCTCAAATATTGAAGTAATTGCCCCCCTAAAGTGATGGTTGGAAATGCTTCTCTTATGTAAGGCATGTGATGCTAGCTGGTATTGATAATTTTGTGGACATTATATGACCCTTGGACTGAATACTCCCCACCCCTGGTCTAGAGATACATGATTTCTGCCTCATCAGACCAGTAAAACATGCAGAGGAAGGTCTCTGGTCACCCTGAAGGATTGAGAACTTCTCCATAACCAGCTAGTCTTCCCCAGCTACTCCTTGGGCCCCAAAGAATTCCTTCCTGGAACAAACAACCTGACTACCCCCACCATCTAAGCAGGCAGGAATGATTTCTGTGTCCTGTCTATAAACATGCAGACTGGAGAAAACGCCACATAGGATCAGGCATTCCATCTCCTCACAAACCACACATACACACACACACACACACTCCTCCCTGACTGGCAAAGGGTGCTGACACATCCATGATGCCCTGCCCACCCTAACCCCTGCAGCTTTCTCCTTTGTCTCTTGTTTTTCCCCTTACGTTCCTTCACTTATCTCTTCTTTCTTTTTCCCTTTTCTTCTGCTTACTTTTCACATCCCTTCTTTGTTTTCACTTAGTTTTTTCTTTGCCTTTATCTTTTCTCTTTGAAGCTATCTGTTCCTATAAAGATTTATAGCCTTGGAAACTGCACATAAAGTCCCCATGTGACACCATCTACTCAAATAGCAGTGGGTTTCGCTTGGTTGTTAGTTTGGCTTATTGTTTGCTTTTTACTCTTTTTTCCCTTTCCCCTTTTTATATTTCTCTCATTTTAACTAGTAAATTAATTTTTTCTTGGTGTTGTTTTTCTGTCTACCCCTGACTTTCTAAATCTTGTTTTATTATTTTTCTCTTTTGCTGATACTTGTTTGTTTGGGGGTTATTTTCTGATATTCTCTTTCTCTTTTTTTTTCCTTGTGCCATGAAAGACAACTGAGCCCACGTGACCTACCAACACTCATCTTTCCTGCAGTCCCACGTACTGGGTGAGGGCCATTGTCCACTTATATATATCTTGATCAACAGACAGCAGTTAGCACCAGTCAAACCCACCCTCACCTATGCTACAAGAATAGCAAATCAAGGACTACACATGTATTCAAATTCTCTATCACATCCCAGAGGCAGTGATGACTGTCTACATACCATCACAGATTAAACACAAATACACCATAACAATGTCTCAGAGACAAAAGAGCTCACATGCAGAAACAAGAGAGTAACTCAAGGGCCTAAAACCCTGAGCTAGCGACCCTTTATGAAGAATAAATGGCATTAGAACTACCTGACAAGGTACATAAGAGAATGATTTTTAGGTACTTTTAATAGATTAAGAAGAATTCAGGAAAATACTACAAGAGCACATTGACAAAATAAATGAAAGACTGAAAACCATGCAAAAATAGTTCATAGGAATCCAGATCAATACTAACAATTCAGGAATACATAATACATCGAAAGAACAAAAGACTAGAATTAGTAAGAGGCTAAACTAGTGAGCTTGACGACCTATCTTCTCTCAATACTAATCTGCTAGAAAAACAATCAGAAAAAAGAACTAAAAAAAAAAAAATCCTAAGAATTATGAGTGACCACATCAAGAGGAATACTTCACATGTGATTCCGCATTCCAGAATAGACAGAAATCAGCTCAGAAATGTATTTGGAGCTTGTACTTAATGCCAACTTGAATCTAAGAACAGTTCTTATGACGTGTGCAGAAGCCTATGGAGGACAGTGAAAACCCAAAATACACTTGTAGGAGCTACACAACAGGGAAGATGCCTGTGATTTTCCTCAACCATAATTGAGGATTATAGCCTAGTTATCAGAGTACTGAACAGACTTTTGTTAAAACCTTGTCACTTGATTGCCCCTCTGAAACACTTTGAACTTGAGCTTAATATTTCCTGTAGTTGTTTTTTTTTATTATTTGGAATTTATCTGTGTTGTATGTACTCATACATACCCTCCCTGAATCTTTGTTTTGTGATTTTTTTTTAAAAAATTCGTGCAGTGTATGAAACCCTGCATAGCTAAACTTTTAGAGACAACTATAATAGGTGTTCCTGTGGGGTAGGAGAGGGGAGTGGGAGCTGATATCGAAGAGTTCAAGAAGGAAGAAAATGTTTTATAATTGACTTTGATAGCAGCTGTGCAATACTGCTTGATGTGATTGAACTATGAAACGGTATGATGTCTGGATTAGCTCCTGATAAACAAATATTTGAAAAACAAATAATCAAATAATAAAAAAATAAAAATTTGTTTACTCACAAATGGCTACTGTTCATTAGCACTGTATTCTTACAATCTCTTTCCCCAGGCATTGCTATTTTACATGGAAAATAATCTAGCCACTAATGAAGTCTTAGGAGTGGAATTATCAAATCAAAGTCAATAGATATATATAAGCTTAAAGTCAAGATATTTTATTTCCTCATTTTAAAAAAATGCCACCATGGCGCTCCCCGGATCTTCTTGTGCCTTCTATCAACAGCTCTTGGCAGTCGCTCCACTTAACCCCTTGCTTCCCTTGCTTTTACTGGCCCATTTTGTGCCCTCTAACCGGTGGGAGCAGGAGTTGACTCTTCTGGCGAGTGATGACTTCTCCATTAGCCAACGTTCAAAGCCCAGTCCTCCACTCACTAGTTCCGCTTGCTCTTGACTTTTGCCGTCTTGGCATCCAGCGTTCTCTGGGCATAAGTCAGATGCCTTACAGAATCGACCACGAGGACTCCCGGCAACACCAGCCACAAGGCATTCATAAAAACAAAGTAAAACCAGAAGTAGAGTGGGTGACCCAGCTCCCCATGCTGGTACCCGTCGCGGTGCTCTGACATAAAATACAGGACATCCCCGTATATCTGGCCCACAGAAACCACAAGCTGCAGCACAAAGCGGGCCGGTTGCTGGCGGAGAAAGGCGATTACCACCCACAGGCTGAGTGGTCCCCACATCCATGCAGTCACGGTTTCCATGCTTACTATTAAGTTGTCACTCAGAAGGTACCGACTGTCCCCTTTGGCGTACTCTTTCCAGAGCTGGGATAAGATGGCTTGGTCTCCCGGGAGGTCCTTATGGTGGAGGATGAACCAGCCCTCGATCACCGTGTGAATGAACCCGCACACTGCAAACCAGCACAGGGACAGCCGCCTCCAAGTCCCCAGTGGGATGACCGCAGCTCGCCTGGACAAGGGCCACATGATCGCGACTACGACCCCAAACGCTGAGAAGAGGCCAGCCAGGAGATGCCAAGTGGGGTGCTCATTAGGCACAAAGTTGTCCAGCCGTAGGTGCCGAGGCCAGTACGGGTGCACGGGGCCGGCGGTGGTCATGGCTGGACGCAGGTACGTGGAGAGGAAAGGAGAGAAGAAAAACAAGAAGAGAAAAACCTGGCGGCGCGGCGCTCCGCTGCTTCTCAGGAGCACGCTGGAATCTACGTCGGCTCGGAGGCTCGGAACTTCCTGAGATCTGGCCCATCCCCTCAAGATCGACCCTTACAGAGCGGACCAATGGGAAGGCGGTCGTTGCCGCTCCCAGCCAATAAGAGTTCTCCATGCGCCGCCGGCTCCTCCCTAGGACGTGGTGCCTTTTTCGCTGTTGGCTGAGAGCAAGTCAGGAGTGAGGCGGCGCAAGGGGAGGGTCCCTGGTGAGGATGGCCCCAGGCGGAGCTGGCCCCAGACCGCGAACTGAACAGATAAAAAGTCTTTTTTAAGATTCTGGAAATATGTGACTGAAGGGATTTAAGAAAGGTTGCACTGGTGCGTGTGTACCTGCCTGTGTTAAGTGTATATCTTTTTAAAATGGTCACCAATTTACTGGATGAAAATACAAAACGAAAAAAAAA
>PVJH01013430.1:0-60525 GCA_004026705.1 Nesogale talazaci | reverse complement strand
TCTCATTCAGTTCAAGGAGAGATCAAATTATAAGGTTTACATTCCAACCTAAGTATATCTAGCTGGTTGTGGCGGTCATGTACTTGATGTCAATTCCATGATTGGTGATGTAGGGGTGGAGTCTAGCCTCTCAATCTGGTGATAGCCAATGAGGCCTCTGTGTGGGCATGGCTTCTTCCTGAGAATTCTGGAAAGTTTCACTGTATTTTCCAATTGGAGAAGAGAGACTTGACTCAGTCTCTTGGAATTGGTCTAATGACAAGACAAGATGGGGGCATGCTGATAGATCCTGAATTCTGGAATCTGGAGGAGCCGGAGGAGAAGTCACATGGGCTTGTGCTGATGGAACCAGGCTTCTGGGGCCAGAGAGGCCACAGAGAGCCCCTGCCAGTGCTGAGATGCTTTTACCGCCATTGGATACTGTTGATAGTCCCTGAGGCCTGGAAATGAGGAGCCATGGGGAGACCCCTGCCAGTGTTGGGATGCTTCTACTGCACATGCTTCATGAGTCAGAAGGAGACTTTATAGACTGGATAGGGCATATGGGTTAATATCGAACTTGTGACCTTTGATGGACTGGGTTAGGATGCTTTCTCAATGTTCACTCCTCTTATATATAAATCTTTCACTTATGCGTGTTTATGAATTTGTTTCTCTAGTCTACCCAGACTAACTCACTGGTAAAACCCACTTTACAATGCGTTGTCTGATGGTAGGCCTGTTAACATTCCTATTCTATATATGAATTGGGGATTTACCAGGGACTACAACCATATAGGGACTCTGCAAATGGATTTTGAGTTACCACTAGTATCCATCACTTTCTGCAACACAGGAGTTTAGAATTTAGGCCATGGTACCATTCCTTCTCTTCTCTGGGTTTGATCTTATTATTCATAACCTTGGATCACACAGGCTGTTGTGTTTCTTCCATTTAGATTTAGCTGACTCCTCTTACTTATTTTTAGATAATCTTGTTTTGAGACAGCGTTTAAGAGTCCAGGTACCATTTTTCATGATAGGTGGGCACCATCTGCTTTCTTCACGCTGCTTTGCTTAACACCCAAGACTTCGAAGATCTCCTTGTGCAGAGACGTATGATAAGAGTTAGTTGTTCTTATATTAGGTCTAAGATCAAGTGAGAGCTCAAAATCCATCCGTATAGCTCTAGTTTCTGTAGGTTCTCTTTGGAGATATCATTACCATCTTATTGTAGTACATCTTTGATCTTCGCCACGGAGTTCAAAGCAACTTTACCGATAGTAACGTTATTTCAGTCCATGATGGAGCAGAGCTGAGTAAAGGATTTCATACAGGTGTAGGACTTCTTAGACTCTGAGACACGAGTTGTTCATTTCTGTATCTTCAAAATGTGGGTGACTGGACACTGGTTACACATGCTGTGAATGTGGAGGTATGGCCATACTTTCCATACTATTCATTTATGAGGGCAGGGTTATGCCTGGTAGACTAACACTTGTCACGTAAAACCCAGCCATGATTTAAATAGAGGTCTAAAAAGAAAGTAAACTATTTTACCATCTATGTTCTCATCAAGTCATTTCTCCACCACCTCTGCTCCCCTAGTTCCATCCTCAGCTTAGTAACCTCAGCCATTCCTTCCTTAAGTATTACATTGTAGAGCCACAGAGAGTAAGGATGGAAGGGCAGTTGGCTCTCCAGTGTGAATTGTGCTATGCAATGGACTTGTTACAAGCAGCATGGCCATGGAAGCCCAGCAAAAACATCACAGAGACCCAAAGTGACAGTGAGGGGTAAGTGCATGTCAGAGACGAAGTCAATCATTGGACTTCAGTTTCATCCCTGTAGGCTGAGCTAACACTGATAAAAATGGCAGGATCAATACCGAGTTTATCCTGGAACCTCTTCTTATAGCCCCCTTCCCTTACAATGCTCACTTCTCTCCCAGATGCCATTTCCCCTATGATCCAACCTGTCTGTTAACTTTTGCTTTACTCTTTCACACTTTAAGTATGCACATTGGAGAATACGTAGCATGGTTGCTTGTGATACTAAGGTTCTTTTTACTTAATGGAAATGAACACCCCAAATTAAGTGGATTCAAAATAATAGCTTCAACCAGTAGAACAGTTTTAGTTTACTGCCTTTGATTCTGTAGTTTATGGGTTATAATTTATAGACTCTAAAGTTTATAGAAATTCTAAAAATGACCTCGTTCTATCTCTGAGTAAGGATAGTCCTTCTGTACAAGAGATCCTTGAGAGAAGAGAGGTACTTATCGTGAACCTGAGTGACTGTTACATCCTTGATGGATGCTTTGCATTGCGAATAAGGTGTCAGAGTCACCCATCAAAGAGGACCATATCTCCTAACTTCTAGTGCCTCCATTACCTGCACATTCTCATCTCTGCCCCTCTGGTTTACTGTCTGTAGCCCCTCACAGTGAAAGCCCATGTGTTGGTAGTGTGGTAGGGATGGGGTTGCCAGACCAGCACCTGCTGACATGCATTAGATTCTCTCTCTGAGACTGCACAGAGCAGATTAAGCCCACTTGATGTTCAACCTCTGTTCCAACCAACTACTGCCAAGTACCACCCTACTTTTCAGCCCCCGAAGTCAGGGTTCAATGTCCAGGACATCTGTGCAGTCCAAAACTCAAGATTTCTTGAAACAGTCATGCTCACCGTCCATATTTGGCAGCTGTGGAGTCTGACCATTGGCTGGAAGCTGTGATGTCCTCATCTGGAATGTGGCCTCCTGACATGCCCAAAGGATAGCGGCATACAGCTGGACAAAGAGAAACCAAAGGAAAAAAATAGGGATGAATTTAGTTTTTATTTCCAGAGTTCCTCACAAAGAAAAGTACTGACTATTGGACAGGAAAGAAAAAGATTTAAGTATTCCTAAGCTCATCTGTGAACCCATTTTTACCATCCACACTCTATCAGATTTTTCTTTCTGACAGTGCTTCCAAAGAATTCAGGCCTTCAATCCCTGACCTTCAGTCAAACCTGCTTTTGGTTACTGGTATAATTTTTACAAGTAATGTAGTGTAATGCAATGATATATCTTTTGCATTTGATAGCAACCTCAGGGGCTTATCGTATTCTGCAGTCAGCAGACATGTATGTCTTCCTCTTTTGAATCATATGTTCAGGTTCCTAGTTGAGAAATTACACACAAATTGTTTAGGGACATGATTTATGATTAGCTTGTTCCCTGGTCAATATATTCTAGGATGCAAAGGTTGGAAACAAAGGAGAGTAACGATATTATGAAAAGATGTTCTTGCAAATAGAAAAGAAGCTGGAGATCACATGATATAATTTTGTGAGACCAAGACTTCTTTATAGCAAAAATCTGTTTCAATAACACAGTGACTATACATATAGACCTGTCCAGATGGAATACACAGAAATCAAACGAACTCCATCTGTTGGAAGAAACAATGGGGAAGTTCACTATTAGCAGCTAAAATGAGCCTGCTCACGGTGGCACATATCACCAATAGCTCATATGTAAATTCAGGGCAAGGCTGAAGAAAATGAAAACAAATTCACAAGAGACAAAAATAAATTTGCGTCTATCCCCCCCGAATTTGGAGAACATCTCCAAAAGAGATTTGAAGCATTGAACATTAATGAGAGAATACCCAAGAAGCTGCAGAAAGACATCAAGAACATCCTATATTAAGAAAGAAAAAGGTCATTAAAAAGACAAGAAATAAAGAAAAGATCAAAGTGAATTTCAGAAGAGACTCTGAAACTTGCTTTTCACCATTGCATAGCTAAGGTACATGGAAGGAATAATATGCTTAAAGACTTGGACAGACATTTCAAAAGTCAACTAAAGACAAAGTATTATAATAAAAGGTGCAAGCCTTAGACTGAGAAAACCAAAAAGGTGAAACACTCAACATATCTTAATCTGAAAGAACTTAAGAAAAAAAATCAAGCCTCAAGTTGCAAAATTGAAAGATTCTATGGCAAAATATTGAATTATGCAGAACACATCAAAAGAAAACGGTAAGAGTAAGTAGTCACTGTACCTAAAAGAGCAAATGAACAGTCCTCCATTTTAGAATCTGCAGAGCATAGTCAGAGAAACTGGATTGTATAAAGGAGAGCGTGGCATCAGGATCGGGGGAAAGTGATGTGCAGATGACAGAATCTTGCTTGCTGATAGTGAGGAGAGCTTGAAGGACTTGCTGATGAAAATCAAGGATTCTAGGTAGCATGTGAGAGAGAACCAATGGTACTGAAGGAGGAAGTTCAACTTGCACTGAAAGCATTAGGTAGAAACAAGGCTCCAGGCACTGATGGAATACCAATTGAAATTCTTCCACAAGTTGATGAAGTTCAGAAAGGTCTAACTTGTCTATGCCAGGAAATTTGAGAGACAGTTACTTGACAAACCTATTGGATGAAATCCATCTTTGTATCCATTCCAAAGAAAGGTGACCTAATAGAATACTCAAATCATAGAGCAATATTAATATCACATGCAAGTAAGATACTGCAAAAAAATCACTTAATGGTTGCAACATTATTTGACATGGAGCTGTCAGAAAATCAGACAGGATTCAGAAGAGAGCATGAACCAAGAGATGTCACTGTTGCTGTTAAATATATATTAGCTCAAAGCAGAGGGTAATAATGACTATGCTAAGTCATTCCACTGTGTAGACCACAAAAAACTATGGATAACCTTGAGAAGAGTGAGAATTCCAGAACAATACATTGTGCTCATGCAGAAAATATCCATGGATCAAAAGGAAGTTGTATGGACAAAACAAGGGAAAACTTCATGATTTAAAGTCAGGAAAAGTGTGACTATGCAGAGCATAATCAGAGAAACTGGATTCTATAAAGGAGAGTGGGGCATGAGGATAGGGAGAGGTGGCGTGCCAATGAGAGAATCTTGCTTGCTGATAGTGAGGAGAATTTGAAACACTTGCTGATGAAAATCAAGGATTCTAGACTTCAGTATGGATTACAGCTCAATGTAAAGAAACCCAAATTCTCCACAATTGGACAAAGAGGTGACATTATGATAAACAGAGAAACAATGACGTCGAAAATTTGGTTTTGCTTGGGTTCACAATGCTCATGGAAACAGCAGTCAAGAGATGAAATGGTACATTGCTGAAAAAGATTTCTTTAAGTGTTGAAATGCAGGGACATTACTTTGAGGCCTAAGGTACACCTGACCCAACCATGGTGGTCACCATGACCTCACGTGCATGAGAAAGTTAGGCATTGAATAAGAAAGAATAGAGAACATTCAATACACTTGAATTATAGTGTTGGGGAAGAAAATTAAAAGTACTATGTACTGCCACAAACTCCTACCACCACCACCACCACCACCAAAAAAAAAAATCCTCAACAACCACATGAACCAAATCTGTTGTCTTGGAAGAAGCATAAGAATCTCCTTAGAGGTAAGAATGGTGAGATGTCATTGTTTCAAGTATTTTGGACATGTTGACAGGAGAGACTAGTCCCTGGAGAAGGACATTGTGCTTGATAAAGTATGAGAGCAGTGAAAAAGAGGATGGGTTGACACTGTCGCTGCATAAATGGGCTTAACCATAAGAATGATTATGAGGATGGCCCAGAACCAGGTAATATTTCATTCTGTTGTACACAGGGTTACTATGATTTGGAAGAGATTCTAGGGCACCTCATTATTTATCTTGAGCTATTCTGCTATTCTACTAAAAGGTGGTCAGAGGAGACAAATTTGTCTGAAAGAATGTTTTAGTGCTTGAGTAAACAAGCAGCCATCTAGCTCAGAAGCAACAAAGCCCGCAAGCAAGAATCACACCAGTCTGTGTGACCACAAGGCGTTAAAGGGATCAGGTGTCAGGCATCAAAGAACTAAAATGATATCATTGTAAGTGAGGGGAAGTACAGTTTGGGGACCCAAAGCCCATTAATAGGTGAAGCCCATCATTAAGACATCCTCTTACAGAAGGGTTGCAGGGATGAGCCAGTCAAGGTACAGTGTAGTAACAATGAAATATGCAACTTTCTTCTAGTTCTCAACTGCTTCCTCCCACCCACTATCATGATCCCAATTCTACTAGACAAATCCAGCTAGACCAGGGGATGTTCACTGGATTCGGAAACATGGGGAATTTAGGATAGATGTTCCCTCTGGACTAGTGGTGGAGGGATGATACTGGGAGGGTGGAGGGATGGTGGAATAGAAAGGGGGAACCAATGTCAGGGCTCTACATATAACCTCCTGGGGAACGGACAACAAGGAAGTGAGTGAAGGGACACATGGTACAGTGTACAATATGAAAAAGTAATAACAATTTGTAAATTATTTAGGGTTCATGGGGGAGGGGAAGGAGAGAGGGAAGGGAAATATGGGGAGCTGGTACTGGGGGCCTAAGTGGAGGGAGGATGTTTTGAGAGTGATGATAGCAAGACGTGTGCAGATGTGGTTTGCATACAATAGATGTATGTATGGATCGTAATGGGAGTTTTATGTGCCCCCTATAAAATGATTCATCAAAATAAGGGAGGGGGAAAGAGGAGCTATTCCAAGGGCTCAAGTGGAAAATATTTGGAAATTAATATGGCAATATGCTTGATACAAATGATGTATGGAATGTTATAAGAGCTGTAAGAGCCCCCAACAAAATCACTGGGGAAAAAAGAATGTTTTAGTGCAAGAGTTTTAGGAGGAGTCCTCTGGTTTCTGCCATGATGGTTAGGGTTTTTTTCCTTTTAATAAATTGAATTCTACTCCATTTATTTCTATGTAATAGCAACAAGCAATTAGATGTCATAACAGCATTAAAACTAATGAAATCCTGTGAAATAACTGACAAAAGTGGCAAAACACCTCTATGCTGAAACTGATACAGCATTGTTGAGATAAGTTAAAAGGTCTAAATAAGTAGAGAGACGATTAAATCAGACATGTTCATTCTATTCATTTCAATGCTCATTCTAAAAATAAAAATAAAAAAATAGATGCTCATTCTACCCAATCAAGATCTCAGAATGCCTGTTTCCGAAAATCACACAAATTATTCTAAGTTCAAATGAAAATGAAAAGGTCCCAGAATATTCAAAACAAATTTGAAAAATAAAAAGGATCCAAGTGAGAGATTATTGATTGAAATGTGTTCCTCAAAATACGTATTGTAAACATTTACCCTCATAACTATCAGTACAGTTCCATTTGGGAGTAGTTTTTCTTTGTTATACTGAAAGAAAAAAAAAAGCCCCTCAAACTCACTACCATTGAGTTGATTCAGACTCATCATGGCGCTACATGACAGAGTAGAACTGCCCCTTTGGGTTTCTGAGATGTTAAATCCATACAGGATTAGACAGTCTCATCTTTTTCATCAAGATGTAGCTCCTGGTGGCTCCTGACTGGTTATACTAATAAGGCAGTATTGTAAATGAGGCAGTATTGACAAGGCTGAGGTCACTCTTTTTAGATATGAAAGGGCAGATCAGGCAAGAAGGCACAAATAGAAGGAAAGATGCAGGCCGTAGGATTAGCACGGGACCCAGAAATAGAAGCTGGAAAGAGACAAGGACATTCCTCCTCTGCTGACCAAGAGAAAACAAGAGTCTGCCCCTAGAGACAATGCCCACTTTCAGCCTCCTCACTGTGAGAAAATAAATTTCTGTTCATTAAAGATATGCACCTGTGATGATCCTTTTAGAGGGAGCATGAAAAAAATTAAGACTTGAAAGGATTGACACTCTCAGAATTTTTGATGATACAGGGATTAAAACCGTGTGGAATTAAAATAGACAAACATGGTTAGGGGCAGGGTTTAGGGTTAGGATTAAGGTTAGGGTTAAAAGACAATAAAAATTTTAAATAAAAATAAAATAGACAAATATGTATAAAAATGTAGTGTTAAAATGGACAAATTTGTCAGTGGAATAGAAGAACGTCAAGTAGATCCACATATGCATGAACAAAAGACTTTGAACAAAGATGCAAAGGCTATTTGTTAGAAGAGGCATTTTTGTTTGTTTTTTGGCCATCACTGCCCTCTAGTGGTAGTAGGAGGCCCAGTCTTTGCTCCTGGAGAGCTGCCGCTGGATTTGAACCACCAACCCAGTGGGCCGCAGTACCGCACTCAACCACTACGTCACCGGGGTTCAGCCTGGAGGGATTTTTTTAAAATAAGCAACCGTATATTAAAATAATTCCAACTCTACCTCAGAACCACATAGAAATTAACTCAAGGGCTGACCCCTGGTGGCATAAGCGGTTGAGTGCGGGACTGCGGCCCGCAGGCTTGGCAGTTCAAATCCACTGGCGGCTCTCAGGAGCAGCACTGGGTAGCGCCCACGATCACCAGAGGCAGTGATGCCCCCATCCCCAAAAAAAGAAATTAACTCAAAATGGATCAAAGACGCAAATATAAAAATTGTAAGTCTTCTCAAAGAAAATATTGTGGCCCAAGGTTAGGCAAATATTTCTTAGATATGAGATCAAAAGCATGATTCTTATAGAAATTACATTGATAAACAGGACTTCATAAATATTGAAAACTTCTGTTCTTCAAAAGGCACTGGCATATATAAATCATAGATATATGAATGGATTTTAGTCTCACACTTAATTCTAGCCCCAATCTGAGAACAATTAGTTCTTATTACATGATGCTGCTTGATGCTCACATTCTGAAGTGTGATCACTGAAGATATGGGTGCTATAGCAAACTGTGGAGAAAAAACTAGAGCGTGCCTAGCTATTAGAAAGAATAGTATTTGGGGTCTTCAAGGTTTGTTTTTGAATAAGACATCTGAGTGAGACTTCAATTGGGCCCACATGGGAAGAATCACACCAGACCAAGTGACTCAAGGAGAGTGAACGGGAAGAATCCAAACCCAACGGAGGGAATGGTATCAGAGCTTAAATTGTGAACAGAGAGCTATCAAACAAAGCAGACGTCCAAAATCTGTTCACAAGGCCCACACATAGATGAACCCTCCAGTGAATTCCCTCTGACTCCTGACAAGGGATATGAATAGCCTTGTTATCATGCAGAGTGCAGTGGGGTTTTTTTTCTGGATTTTGTTTTCTATCTTTTTCTGCATATGAAATCCAGGATGGGTAGCCATAAGAACAGTGACTTCATAGATAATAGTTTCTTGGGGGCTAGGTCAGGGAAGTTTGCACGGGGGTGGGGAGGTGATGACAATGCGTTCAAGACAGAAGTTGATATTCTAAATTGGTTGTGGAGTTTATTACGCACCCTTATTAATATGACTGAACTATTGAGTTGTATAGTATGTGAAATATATGCCAGTTAGATTGGTTTGTTTGTTTGTTTTCAAAAAAGAACACTAAAAGAAGTTGGCTGACTAAGGTGCAACCATTGGTCCTTCCCTGTCCAGTGCAAAGATGAAGACAATCAAATACATTCAGAAATAATTAGGCCAATGGACTAATCATGTGAACCTCAGCCTTCAAATTTTTGAGACTTGAAGCAATAGATGATATCTGGCTACCACAACCAACCACTTTGAAAGGAATTACATTAGAAGATAGTGTAGGAGAAAAATGTGGAACAAACTGTCTGACAGTTAAAAAAAAAAAAAGGCAAAGCCAAACTCATTTTCATGGAGTCGATGTCAACTCCTATCTGACCCTAAAAGAGGTAGTTAAAGATCAGTTGATGGTTTCAGAAATAGTAGGATTAAGCAAAAATCATAGGCAAGCAGCAGTGGAGACTAATATGAGCACAATTTCATGTGAACCAAGTCTATATACCCACTGCATTTTGTAAGTGAGATATGGATCGATAATTGAGTGTGAAAACATGACAATAGTTTGCCTACCTTTATCAAATATAAAATTTCCTTATTAGAAATAATAGGTACCTCAGGCAGTCAATGTACTTGAACCTCAGGTGTTATTCTGAACTGTTCAGTATGGAAGTATCATATTATCAAATTTAATCTCCCTTAGATGTAAAGTTTTGGAGAGCATTAAGGATGAGGAAATACTAATCCAGGATGCTGATGGGACCAAAACTGCCAAAGGCAAGACCAATGTACGTTTTAAAAATCACCCGTGGGGCTTATCCCTGGTTTCTGCTGAAACTGTAGTCTAAGTCAGGGCTGACTCTGGCCCCTCGTTGACCATTATCCTACATAGTGCTGAGTGTGCTAAGTGTTTTAATTCTTGGCCTCTTTGACGAATGGTACAAAGAGAAGCTTCCAGAGGCCTTCAACATGGGCAATGTGCAATACTCCAGTTTATAAAAGCACTTGAATTTGCCTGTGGGCCACAGGCCCAGCTAGTAATAAAATGAGAACCTTGCTTTTTCCTTTTAGGCGGAAAGTGACGCTGTCTACTTGCGTAGAAATTTACAGTCTTGGAAACCCAGCGAGCAGTTCTACTCTGTCTTAAAGGATTGCCATGAATCAAAATTGATTGAATGGCAGTGATTTTTAAAAATTTTGCTTTTGTTTTTCCTTTCCCTCGTGGGTTTGCTGGGAGGAAACCTGGTTGAGCACAATACACATTCCTGGATCCTTTGGCTATGTCCACATCACTGTGCCCAGATGTCATCTTTTCCTGGAAAAAGACAAAGAGCAAAGTGCTTGCCTATTCTTTAACCTCATACAATAGTCCTACAGAACAGGCAGGGCATGTCCTCTTATTCTCAAATGATGTGTTGGAAGTCAACTGAAATCTCAAATCTATTAAGTGGTAAGAAATTGATTTAGATCACATCTGAGTTCTGATCCATTTTTTCCCCAATGCACAAGGTTGTGCATTCCCTCTACTTTAAGGGAAAGAACCAACAAAGTCTCCCTCAGTACCTCAGGAGCTGACTCTGTTGTCGATCTTCCATAACTTCTGAAATTACAACTTTATTCAAGGATCCGACTTCATCTCCAATCTTATCCTCAACATTTCTTTAAGACAATACATCTACCTATTAGCTTATTGTTTTGCAGATCCATGCTTTTTGTTTGGATTTTTAATTAAATGATGCTGAGATACAGCAGCAAACAAGACAAAGCTCACTTCTGTCAAGTCAATTTTGACTTATAGTGGCCCTTTTAGGCAATAGAGAACTGCTCCTTTTACTTTCTGAGTCTATAAATAGTTACAGTGGCAGAAAGCCTCTACTTTCTCCCAGAGAGAGGGTGGTTTCAAACTTCCAACCTGTGATTAGCAGCACAATGCATACCATACTATGGCCTTAGGACTCCTTAATAAACAAAGCCATCCGATTTGTCAGCGTTTATGTCCAAATGAGGGTAAAGGGACAGTAAGTAAAAAACGTAAATGGAAGATGATAAGTGCTCTGAAGAAAAAAATAAAGTAAATGAAGGGGATAGGTATGCTTTTATATAAAGAGATCAGGGTAGACCTGTCTGATAAGATGAATTCTAAACTGAAATCCAAGTAAAGGAGACCATAGCTCACTCTCCCACGCCCAACCCAGAAGAGTTCCCTTTAGAGGACAGCACTGTAGCTACAGTTCAAGGAGAGGGACTTGTCTGATCAAAGCACAGTGGAGTCAATGGGGGTGGCAGGGTGGAAAGAGTGAAGCACATCCTGGCCCACCAAGCCCAGAGGACAATATTTCTGCTCAGAGAAGCCAATACACAGATAGGACAATACAGCCAGCCCCACCATGAGCCACAACGTTCCTCACTGACCCATAGCACCACAAGGGACAACAGTAGAGACACATGGCAGGAATTGTGCCTGTCCTGAACTCACCATGTCATGTCAGACACTAGGGGTGTGCAGCAGAGCAACAAGGGGAGCCAAGCAATGAAGTCTTCCTGGAATAACAAAAATAGACGGTGGAGCCAGGATGAGGTGCCCCATCAGACTTGACTGGAAAACACTTGTAAAGGATGACAAATAGACTTTGAACTATTTATTGGATATGTTGTTGTTGATGTTGTTGCCTTTCTGTTGTTGTTATAGCTATTGTTTTTTTCTTTATTGTCTTATGCCAGGTCATATTGTCATCGCTGCATATCTATATGGAAGGAATAGGTAGGATAAACAAGGCATAAAAGAGAATAATGGGATGATAGTTCCAGGGAGACATGGGAGAGGGGGAGATAGGGGAAAGAAAGTGGGTGTTAACAAGTCCAGGGACAAGGGAACAACAAGTGACTGAAAATTGATGGTGAGAAGGATGTAGTAGGTTTGGCAGAGCTGGATCCAGAACAGTGTAACTGAGAGGAATTTCTGAAAGCAAAATTAAGGCTGAACATGACAGTGGGACAAGAGGTAAGTAAAACAAAATAGAGGAAAGAAGTAGGAGGCTAAGGGCATTTATAGAGCTCTAAACACAGGCATATACATATGTAAATATATTTATATATGGTGAAGGGAAATAGATCTATGTACATCCATCTATAGGGTTAATATTAAGGAAACACATGGACAATGGGCACCTACTCAAGTACTCCCCCAATACAAGAACACCTTGTTCTAATAATTTGGGAGTCTGAGACGCTCACGTTCTCAACACGATTGCTGAGGACAAAGTGGGTGCATAAGAAAATAGGCAAAAAAAGCTGACGGCACCTGGCTATCAAAAGATATAGTGCCTGAGACCTTAAAGGCTTGAAGATCAACAAGAGGCCTTCTAGCTGAGAAGCAACAAAGGACACATGGAAGAAGCACAGCAGTCGGGGTGATCACAAGGTGTTGAGGGGATCAGTTCTCAGGAATCAAAGAATAAACAAATCATATTGTGAATGAGGGGGAGTACAGAGTTGGGGCACACAGCTCATCTGTAGGCAACTGGACATTCCCTCATAGAAGATTCAGGGAGGGGACGAGGTAGTCAGGGTGCAGTGCAACCATGATGAAACTTGGAATCAATGTCCCTCTGGTTCTTTTTTTAAAGAAACATTTTATTGGGGGCTCATGCAACTCTTTATCATGATCAGTATATGCATCTATTATATGCAGACCACATTTGTACATTTGTTGCCATCATCATTCTTGAAACAACCTCATTCTACTTAGGCCCTTGATATCAGCTCCCTCCCTACATCCCTCCCTTCCTATTTCCTTCCCTCCTTACTTCCTCTCCCTCATGAACCCTTAATAATTTACAAATTACCATTATTTTGTCATATCGTACACTGTCCAATGTGTCCCTTCACCCACTTCCCTGTTGCCTGTACCCCAGGGAGGAGTAGATCCCTGCAATTGGTTTCCTGCTTCTGCTATACCTTCCCTCCACCCTCCCAGTTTCACCACTCACCCCTGGCCCTGAAGGGATCATCTGTCCTGCATTCCCCATGTTTCCACCCTTCCTCTAGTTCTTAAATGCTTCCTCTCCCTCCCCCACAATCATGATCCCAATTCTTCTTTACAAATCCAGCTGGATCAGAAGATGTACACTGGTACAGAGAGGAACTGGAAACCCAGGGAATCCAAGACAGAAGAACCCCTCAGGACCAGTGATGAAAAGGATGATAGTGCAAGAGTGGAGGGAAGGTGGGGTAGAAAGAACAGA
Organism: Nesogale talazaci; assembly: GCA_004026705.1. NCBI lineage: Eukaryota > Metazoa > Chordata > Mammalia > Afrosoricida > Tenrecidae > Nesogale > Nesogale talazaci. The sequence goes on along the minus strand of PVJH01013430.1, from coordinate 47,036 downwards.
TTGCAAGGATCTACATGTAACCGCCTCCTTGGGGGGTGGGCAGTAGGGAAGTGGGTGGAGGAAGATGCCTGAGGGTGTAAGATATAGCAACATAATAATAATCTATAAATTATCAAGGGTTCATAGGGGAGGGAGGAACAGGGAGGAAGAGGGAAAATGAGAAGCAGATACCAGAGTCTCAAGTAGAAAGCTAGTGTTTTGAGAATGATGAGGAAAACAAATGTACAAAAGTGCTTGATAAATGGATGTATGTGTGGATTGTGAGAAGTTGCATGAGCCCCCAATGAATTGATTTTTAAAAAAGGACAGCAATCACGTGACCTTCTGGGGGTAGGATGCTTTATGCAAAGGGAACAGGACGTATAGAGGTCCTGAGAAATCCTGGCTTATATGAGGGATGACACGATTACCAGTTTAGTTTGCACTAAACTTAACACACCAGTATTCCTCCTTAGCAATGTAGTTAATTGTACGCATTGAAAACCATTCCAAGGGAGAACAGCACAAATTCCCATAAATTTATCCTTCATCTGATGGCTGATATTTTTAGTGTTCTCTCTATAGCATTTGATACTTAGGATGCAATACGTAATTACTTGTGTGAAATTCCTATCTTCTGTACAAAAGACAAGCTTCTTGACAAAGGAGGTTGTGTCTTTCCCCCTCTTTTTCTCAATACATGTCTGGAGGGAAAAGAGGAGCTCAAAAATATTTATTGTGGTGGGGATGGTAGAGTAGGTAGACTTTGGTGTGACCAAAAAATTTAGAAATAAGAGCAAATATCTAAAATCTAGATTCCCTCCATCTCATTCTCTCAGTCCTTTCCTCTTTGGCCACCCAGGTCTCCTTGCTGTTCCTCCAGGACTCTTGTATTCACATTTTTGTTGCTGTTATATTATTTGGTAACATAAAAGCCTCAAAGGATCAAGGAAAGAGAAGTAGAATATCACATATCCCACTCAAATATCTGTGATATCTGAATGCATCTCACAAGCAAGGAATAAATAAAATTTTTAAAGAATGAACCATAATTTATTTGGCATTGTTTCTTCATTGTAAGAAAGAAGAATGTAAAGAAAGGATGAATTTTAGAGTCAGTGGTTTCTTAAAGTTGATGAAATCCAGTAATAAAAGTGTCCACCTTATGTCAGGCAATGTGATAGCAACTTTCACAAACTTTATGTTTTCTATGAATCACCCATTTTATAGGCCAGTTCTTTTTTTCTTAATCATTTTATTGAAGGCTCTTATAACTCTTGTTACAAACCATACATCAATTGTATCCAACATATCCATACATATATTCTATCATTCTTTTCTAGACATTTACTTTCCTTTGAGCCCTTAGGATCAGCTCCTCTTTTTTTCTCTCCCTCTCCACATCCCAACTCTCATGATCTCCTTTATAGATTATAGATTATAGATAGATTATAGATGGTTAATTATTTTCAAATCTCACTCTCACTGTCGTCTCTTTTCCCCTCTGGTTTCTGTTGTTCTTCCCCCTAGATGGGGTGTGTGTAGGTGTGTGTCATTCATTGCGATCGGTGCTCCCCTCCCTCCCCATCTCTCGTACCCCCCCTTTCTCCCTACCTCTTGGTATCTCTATTCCCATTCCTATTCCTGGGTTCCATGTTTTGTGAGTTTTATCTTTTGCCTATACCTCTGTACATACCTCAGGACAGTATCTAACACTCTATCCTGCTTCCCTATTAAACTTCACAACCTCTGAAAAGTAAGACTTCAAATCCACATGTGGTTCTACAGATGATACCACGTGGGACCTGAGCAATCTCCTCCCTCTCTTTAGGCCTTCATTTCCTCCTTTGGAAAGCTAGAAGCGATGTTTCTATGGTAAAACGGTTCCCACGAGCCAATTGCTTGAGAATCACCTGGGTAGCTTTTAAAACACAGCTCCGCGAGTCCCACATCTAGAGATTTTGCTTTCATATATCTGAAATTGAATTAGAAACCTGCCTATTTAAGACTCCCCTGCCGAGGTTATACCCTATATGCAGCCAAGCTTGGCAATCAAGGCGCTTAAGTCCTGTCCAGCTTGCTGACATGACGCTCTCCGAGGGCATGCCAGGGACCCAGAGCAATTGTGTTCAGAGCAGAGTCTCATGCGGCTCTAATTCCTGGTTATCCCTGTTCACTAGAGCATGAAAATAATGAGAACCCTGGCTTCTCGGAATCTCTGAAGTTAACCAGAAATGAACAGGAGGATTGCACGGAGTGAGTCATGATATTGTTGCAAAAATGCTTCCCCACCATGTCACGCTCGTCCTATGAGCTGCAGCCAGGCACTTTTGACAAAGAGGCTCTTGCTGCTACAGCTGCCTGTGCTAATGCTTTTAGTGGGATTTATTTCCTGGATCCAGGAATACTCCTTATTCTGTGTCCTCATCGAACCCATCAAGGAATTTCCCCTATCTAGCAGATGGGGGAAAAAAATAGCAAAAGAGATGAAAAAGTGTCTCCCACATACAACTTGATGGCAAATGAGGGGCAGCTTCCTTCTGAAAGCTCTGCTTTCCTTAATCATGCCTGAATTCATTTCGCTTTGTGTTAGATGAGTTGTCCTGCCTTCAGCATGACTGGATTCACCCAGCATTGTGATGAGCAGGCTGCAAGATACACCCCCAGGACCAACAGCAGCAGCAGCATCTGGGAGTTTGTTAAAAAATGAAAATGCTCAGCCCCCAACTGATCTGAAGGTACCATGGACTGCCAAAGAACAAACACATCTATCTTGGAAGGAGTACAACCCCAATGCTCCCTCGAAGCAGGGATAGCATGTACTTTGGACATGTTATCAAGAGGGACCATTCCCTGGAAAAGGACATCCTGATTGGTAAAGTGGAAAGGCCCTAAAAAAGAGGAAGACCCTCATCAAACTGGATTGACCTCGTGACTGCAACAGTGAACTCAAACTTAAGAACCATTGTGAGGCTGGCCGGAGCCAGGCAAGGTTTCACTCTGTCACACACAGGGTTGCTAGGAGTCAGAACCAACTTGACGACACCAAACAAGAACAACCCACCCAGACCCCCTGCCACCACCAATCAGAACCAAATCAGAGCCATCCTGTGCCTTAAAGCAGAACGGCTTTCAAACTTTATAGGCACAGATTCTCTTTCTCCCCGCCCCGCCGCCCCCCGGCTTCTCCTCTGCCGGTGAAGCTGCTGGTGAGTTTGAACCAGCAACCTTCTGTTTGGCAGCTCAATGTTAAACCTGCCATGTCACCTGGGCTCTTTCCTCCCCACCTCTGAAATAAAAACTCTGGGGGGTAGATAGGGTCGAGTGCTTGGGATTGACACTCAAATTTAAAAACGAAGAGAATGAGAGGATGGAATGAGATGTCAATCCTTCCCAAGAGAAAATGCTCAAGAAATAGCCCTCTGCCCTTTCATCATCCTCAGGTCTTAGATCAGCTGTGTGAGGTCACACAGTCATGGTGGGGATTTGAAGGACTCGCTAAGTCAAAATGGTGATTCTTAACCTTTCAGCTTGGATACCAATGTAGAATTCTTGAAGAAAAATTGTTCAGGAAAGATTGATAACCATAGCAATAGAGACACATAGTAGTCCTTGAAGCAGGTCCAACTCATGACAAGCTTGCATACAAGAGAATCACATGCAGCACATTCCTGCATCATCAACATGCTGCCATGTTCAAGTTGACTCTTGGTCTACTTTGCAATATAATCTCTCCAGGGGTTCCCCTCACCCTGACTCACTACTCAAACTGACATCCTCTTCCAGCAATTGATTTCGCTGATAACATGCCCACAGCAAGCAAGTTAGATAATGTTCTATTGTGATCCATAAAGTTTTGATTGATTCATTTTGGAAGTACAGTACTGAGCCTTTCTGTCTTAGTTAGGACCCTGCTGAAACTTGTCTGCCATGGTTGACCCTGATGGTATTTAGAATACTGGTGTCATAGCTTCCAGTATTATAGCAATAAAGGATCCACTACAGTGCAACAGCTGACAGAGAAGTAGAGATTGGGAAAGACAGGTGACAAGCTATTCCTAGAGGAAACAACCAAAGGAGTCCCAGTGTGTGTCCCCTGGATCACTGTTCCCCAAGTTCTATGGAAGATTGACTCCCCTACTCCTCGCCAGCTTTGGTGAGGAGAAGTCAGAGAACGAGAGAAATGGCAACTACCAGGACGCTGTGTGTGTCTCTTGATGAAGACCTCCAGGTCAGTGCCAGAGTAAGGGTCTAGGCTATAAGGATCACAAGCACTCTGGCCAGTGGGGTGGAGTCTATAAATTGAGACAAAGAAATGTAAATAAGAATGAGGATAGTGAGCTCAGGATAAGAACCAGCAAAGTAGCAACAGCCACATTAAAAAAAAAAAATTAGGCCATGCTTCATGGTGAATCAGTACTCCAGGGGTCTCAGGAAGGGGCATGGGGAAAAAAAATCAATGAGTTGATCTTGAACGGCCACTCTTAGCCTACTGGGTCTTTGGAACCAGGATGGGCCTGGGTCCAATGCAACCAACGTGGCACTTCTCAGTAGTACCAGGGTGGTTTTCCAATTGAAGATGCCTATTTTGGCAAACTCCCTCTGGGGAAGGATCCCCAGCTAATAGCAAAGACTGAAAGCTGCCAAGTCAGCTCAAGTCCTCCTTTCGCCCCCTCCCAGCCCAATTCCTTGTGCATCAGATCCCAACAGTGTGTCTCTGCGCACCAATCCAGGCAACATAAACAAGAGTGAAGGGGGGGGTGGGGTGGGGAGAGCGGACTGACAAGGGTAGCAAGAGGCCTTGCAGCACAGAAGCCTCCCCTGGTTTTGCCTGCTGAGTTGTTTTGGTGGTTTCTGGATGTTTCCACTACCCATCAATCTCCTGGACAGAGAAGTCAATTTACTTTTCCCTTTTTCCAGAGTGGAAAACTACCAGTGCCGGCTGCTACAGGGCCAGCCGGGTGCTCTCCGGCAGGGCCTGGCAGGCAGGCTGAGGAGGAGCAGCTGCCACCAGGCCTCAGCTTCCCAAGAATTATTTTTCACCCTCCTGCCAAGTTGAGAGCCTGAAAGGGTTGCTTGTTCCAAGATGTTTACTATCTCACTACAAACTCTAGACCACAGACTCCCATCAATGTGTGTCCTATATGCAGCTTCCAGGAGAACACATACAACACATGTGAGGTCAAAAACGTGGAGATCTGACACCTGGGTCTCTCTGGGCACAGGGAAGACAAGCCTGACAAGTCTTATCAGGGTCAACCAGGGTTCCAAGAGAGAGGGTAATATACAGGATCAGCTGGACTCTTTGAGTACCTTTCTTCAATGTATTATTATGCTCACAGGTATTATGGAATAGACTTTACTCAAAAGGGACATTTGCAATCATGACATTTTTTGAGTCAGGGAGGAACTTTAAGAAATATGTCCAATGCCCACATGTTTGATGTGAAAACCCAGAAAGGGGCATTGACTTACTCAAGGACACCCGGTTGGCTAATAGAGCCACTGATTGAGTTTCAGCTCTCCTGCTCCCTGGCTCCTCTTTCTCCCATACCAGGCTACACTGACCCAGTCCCCCCCAATTTCAGAAAGGATTAGGTGGCCCAATGAAAGAAGCTGTCCCCTGGGTCCCTGGTGATTCTTTCCCAGGTCCACATGGCAAGAACTTTCATATTGATTCAATGTACAGATCAATACATGTGATATCCTGCTGGGGTTGAGGAAGATTGTTTTGGCTACTTTATTCAGTATGGAGGACTCTTTTGCATTGAGGCAATTTCACCTTTTACCCAAGTTGAAACTGCCTTTAGCATTTCAGTGTTCCTGGAAGCCCAATCTACTTGCCAGAAACAATTATTGTAGAATTCAAGGTCAACCCGAAAGAAAATGGGGAAGAGGATATACAAGGTGTGATGGATTTCAGGGCACTGCGGCACAACTCAGACAATCCTCTTCCTAGATAAGCCAATAATAAAGTTTCACAATAATATTGTCTGCCTCTTCCTCAAAGAAGAAGGTCAAGCTGAATATCTAACTAGTCATCAGGGAAGGTCAGAAGTTGAGAATACCAAGTCGCAGTTTGAAACTATAAGAGATTTATGCTTGATTCTGCCATTTCCAAAATACAGGACAAGTTTCTCAATCTCTATGAACCTCTGTTTTCTTATCTTTAAAAGTGATATGTTAGTCCTGCCAAGAAGGATTGTGATAAGCATTTAATATTATGTATACCAAGTTTCTGTTACAACTTGTGGACTGTTATAGGGGTTCAATAAATAATATGCAGAGTAAGATCAGGAAAGAGGATGGGTTAGGTTCACTCTTTCTTAAGAAATTCAGAGGTTCTAGGGAAGGTTTCTTAAGCTGTAGTCCCTGGTTTAGTGGCAATACTTGTATGGGAGGGCTGCTTACTTATGGGAGTAATGTAGGAGCTAATGCATATCATGCACTGAGCCTGCCAGTAACAGGGCTTAAAGGATGTTTGGTTCTACTAGTGGCTTATTGGTTTATGAACTAACCACGAGTTTAACAGTTTGAATCTACCAGCTGGTCCTTAGCAGAAAGATGATGTTTTCTATTCCCATAAAGAGTGACCGTCTCAGAAACCCAGTGAGGTGGGTCTACTCTGTCCTGAGTAGTAATGGACTCATGGAAGTGAGTGTGACTTGTTACTTAAAATATTGAAATGCAATTGAAATATCTGATTATTTTAAATATATACTTCAGATCCATTCTTTTAAAAATTGGAGTTGACATTGCGAGCTCACTTTCCTGACATGATCACTGAAGACAAATATGTGCATAAACAAATGTGGTGAAGAAAGCTGACGGTGCCCAGTCATCAAAATATAGCGTCTGGGGTCTTAAAGGCTTGAAAGTAAACAAGCAGTCAGACAGCTCAGAAGCAACAAAGCCCACATGCAAGAAGCACACCAGCCTGTGTGACCACAAGGTATTGAAGGGACCCAGTGTCAGGCATCAAATAATTAAAATTATATCATTATGAGGGGGAGTACAGATTGGGGACCCAAAGCCCATCAATAGGTGAAGCGACATCCTCTTACACAGAGGTTGCAGGGAGGAGATGAGCCAGTTAGGGTGCAGTGTGGAAACGATGAAATATACAACTTTCCTCTAGTTCTCAAATGTTTCCTCCCACCCACTATCATGATTCCAATTCTACTAGACAAGTCCAGTTAGACCAGGGGATGTACACTGGAGTTGGAAACATGAGGAATTTAGGATAGATGTTCCCTTAGGACTAATGGTGGGAGTGGTGATACTGGGTGGGTGGAGGGATGGTGAAATAGAAAGGGGGAACCAGTTTCAGGGATCTACATGTAACCTCCTCTCTGGGGCATGGACAACAGGAAAGTGAGTGAAGGGACACATTGTACATTGTATAATATAAAAAAGTAATAACAATTTGTAAATTTTTAAGGGTTTATGGGGGAGAGGAAGAGAGAGGGAACGGAAATATGGAGAGCTGGTACTAGGCCGTAAGTGGAGAGAGGATGCTTTGAGAATGATGATGGCAACAAGTGTGCAAATGTGGTCTGCATACAATTGATCTATGTATGGATCATGATGGGAGCTGTATGAGCTCCCAGTAAAATGATCCATTTAAAAAAAAGGAGGAGGGGAAAAGAGGAGCTTATACCAAGGACTCAAGTGGAAAATACTTGGAAATGAATATGGCAACATGTGTACAAATATGCTTGACACAGCTGATGTATGGAATGTTATGAGAGCAGTAAGCGTCCCCAATAAAATCATTGAAAAAAATTGGAGTTGACTCCTCCGAAATCCACTGAAAAGCCAGCACTCGTGTCTGAGAGTCACACAAGACAAGTGTTACAGGGGCAGGTTTGATGCATACCTTATAGAATACATAACGGAGAAAAGGTGAGTAATAGGAAAAAGAGAAGAAGAACATAAAATAAGCTAGAGCCTGGGGTGCTGTACAGATTATACCATAGTGGGTTCTACATGGGCTGTGGGCTGGGCTGTAAAGGCAAGGTCAGCTGTTTGAACCCACCAGATTTACAACCTCAAAAGACCCATCGGGGTCACTATGGGTCAGAATCGACTTGGTGGCAGTGAGTTTGGTTTGCCTTCTGCTGGTGTTGGGTCTCAAAGTTGGCTCTGAATTTCCTTCCAGCGAACACACCAAAAAAAAAAAATGTAACTCTTTTCACAAACATCACAGTGATGGCAGCAGTACAAAGATGAACTTCTTTTACCAGGAGGAGTCATTAGTGCTTTTCTTGAAAGCAACTGGACATGGTCCGTTGCATTCATTCATCAATCATCTATTTGAAAAATCAAATTGTCACCGATGTCTATGGACTGATATTACAAAGAAAATCGGGCCTGGGAGGTAGAAGAACTTCTGCAGTCACTTACAGGCCTGTGCTGACTCAGAGCATGGGCAGGACGCTGACTCAGAGCTGGGCTCTTGTAGCAGCCTCTTCCTGCATAGGAGGAAACCAGCAGAATGGTTCTGCCTTGGCTGCTCATCTGCAGAGCCTTGGGAGAAAAAGGAGGCTTTCTACTCCAGTGAAGAATGAGGAAATCCACAGGGGCAGTTAGTTCTACCTTGTCCTGCAGCATGGCTATGAGTTGACATTGATTTAATGGCAGTAAGTTTGGGATTGTTTTCATCCTTCAAGCATGCAGCCAGTTTCCCACTCAGAACTTTCTTCAAAGCTAGGTCTCTGTGGAGAGGGAGGAGAAACTTCAAGGAGAAACCCACTAAAAAGCCCAAGGGTGTGCCTGACAGCCTAACAAGACTAACATAAGAATTCAAGGCCCACCAGAGAGAGAGAGGTCTGGAGGACAAAGCTTTTATTTTAAAGCATTGGACGACTGAGCATCCATGCTTCTACATTGCGAGCTGCTCAGAATACAGATACTCTACTCAAAGGCAGATCTAAGTGCTTTATCTGTTGCACAATCTGGATGTTGGGCTGATCTTTCCTCTCTGAGAGCCAAAGCTTGAAATCATTCTCAAAGAGCAGACCACTCTGGCTTCACAAGAAAGTGGGTCAAACCAGGTTCTGCCTACATGCAGACCACTTCAGTGGCTATAAATAAAAGGAAACAGGCTTAATTTGGATCCAAATATGTGTGGATTTCAGACTCTTAGGAAATGCTTTCAGGAAAGAAATTCATATCCAGCCTCTCCAATGCTATACCTGTACACAATTGATATAGGAAGTCTAACATTTCAGTGCCTCTTCTATATACATGCTTTGATAATTTAAGAAATGACTTGTCCTCACAAAAGAGCCAAAGCCTAATTGTGATTAGTCAAGAAACACAATCTGAAACCAAAGCGACATCATCTATTTTTTACGGCTTCTTTCAATAATCATGAAGCACTTGTGTTGTGCAGATGGTTAATGTACTTTGCTGCTAACTAAAAGTTTGGCCATTTTGAGTGTACACAGAGGTACCTTGAAAGAAAGGGGGAATCAATTTTAGGGATCTACATATGGCTCCTCTCTGGGATATGGACAACAGGGAAGTGAGTGAAAAGACACACTGGACAGTGTATGATATAAATTTGCCATTTGTAAATTATTAAGGGGAAAGGGGGAAGGGGAAGGAAGGGAAATATGGGGAGCTTGTACTGGGAGCCTAAGTGGAGGGAAGATGTGTTGAGAGTGATGATGCCAACAAGTGTGCAAATGTGGCCTGCATATAATTGATGTATGTATGGATTGTGATGGGAGTTGTATGAGCCCCCAATAAAATGATTTATAAAAAATTTTAAAAGGAAGGGGGAAAGAGGAGCTCAAGTAGAAAATATTTGGAGAGAAATATGGCAACATATCTACAAATATGCTTGATACAAATGATGTCTTGATTATTATAAGAGCTGAAAGACCCCCCCCCAATTAAAAAGAAAAGAAAAATCAACCACTGAAAACTTACTTGTCACAGTTCTACTCTTAGACACGTGGTATCACATGAAGCAGCATGGACTTGAAGGCAACTGAGCAAAAACTTCAATAAGAACATTTCTCAAGGATACACAAGTGAGGGAAGTAGAGAAGGAAGGGGGGAAAATGGGGGCTTATACCAAGGGCTCAATAGAAAATATTTTGAAAATGATGATGGCAACATATCTACAAATATGCTTGATACAATTGATGCATGAAATGTTATAAGAGCTGTAAGAACCCCCAATAAAACACTTTTTTTTTAAAAAAGGAACATTACAACAAAGGCCTAAATGTTGTGCTAAAGCCCAACCAAACTCATTGATGGTGAGTTAATTTCAACTCACAGTGACCCCACAGAACAGCGTAGAAGGAGGGTGTCTAAGACTGGAACTATCATGGGAGCAGAATGTCACATCTTTCTCTCGAAATAGGCTGAAACCACCAACTTCTCAGTTAGCACCCGAGTGCTTAGCCACTGTGGCTTCAGGATTTCTCCAACTATTTGGCCCACCCTCCTAGAAACCAGCAAACACAACTGAAAGGTAGGTTTTCCATACCGGAGTTACCCTCCCCGCAAAGCTCCAGCGACTCTCAGGCTGGTATAAGGCAGAGACACTTTAGGTGTTTAGCAGGAAGCACAGACCCATCATCCTACCTCATGGCTCAGCTCTTCTGCTTCTGTAAGAGGATGGCCTCACCTAGCCCCCCCAACATCAGGGGGCAGGCCCCTTGATGCTGCCCATCACTTCGCTGTGGCTCGGGAGATTTCAGCCAGTCACCCTCCTTCTGATTTATATCCTCCACATAAAGGAGTCCCATCACTGAAAGAGATGATGGGGAGCTAGGAGCCATGAGCACAAGAAAGAGGAAAATGTTCTAACATGGATTGGGGTAAGGATTGTATAACTCACTCGATACGATTGAACAATTGAATTGTATGATGTGTGCCAACTATGTGCCAACACGACTATTTAAAAATAGAGATGGGACACATAAGGACTGCTTCTCAATTCCCAACATCTTTGTGCCATCAAGTGTCACATGGAATAACGTAGGTCCTCATTTACTGAAGAAAGCGGAGAGAAAGTCTGGGGTTCCTTTATGTCCTTTCTTTCTTCTCTCCCTTCATTTTCCAACCCCTACTGATTCCCTTTGTGAACAGAGAAGCATGAGAGGTGCATGAGTGCACAAAGAGTCTTCACCCCCCTACACAAGACAAAGGCTAAAGTCACATAAAGTCCTGTGAAGCAGGGGGGACAATGGTGCCTTGTTTTTAAGAACTCATACACTCCCACTCTATCCCATGGGGGAAAAAGAACCTCACGGTTTTGAATGTTCCTACTTTTACTTTATATTACTGTGCATGTGTCCAAACCACCAAATAATTCTGGGGGGCCTATCTTGCCACATCCACACTCTGCAGGGTCTGCTGGCTAAGACCAACAACTAAGTAAACAATAACACTATTCTCTCCAGAGAAAACATACTGTCATGGATATGTTGAGCCTGGGCACAGTGTCCTGAGTCCCATTAGACTGAGAGGGCCCAGAGTTCAAGGTTGTTATAAGCTTCCATTCCCCAAAGGGAAGATCACAAGGATCTACAATGGTCACTAAGGAATTTTTTCTCTTTCCTCCTCCTTCACCTGCTTCGTTTGGACATTTGTTTCATGTGTTGGGATCATTTTGATATATTTTTCCTATTCCAAAAATAACAAATAATAGCACTTAATATTTGCACATAACTTTCCAAAGCACAATCATGTCCACTATCTCATGTGCTCTCTCTCCATAACCTTGGGAAAAAAACAGTTTATTGTCCCCGTTTTGTAAAAGTGAGGTTGCAAAACCAGTGATAGGGTCCAGACTGGACTCCAGCTCCTTATTGCCATGGCCTATTTATTTTATCCTGTTGTCTAAACTTTGACTTTAGTGTGACCTTCACTATCAGGAAGGAACACCAGGAGAGAAACAATGTGACCTGGGTCACACAGAGGTTTTTTCCTAACTAAACCTTAGAAGGTCAATGTTCCAACATGTTCAAATACAGTAACAGAATATGCATTCTGCCTGGGGGAAAATGATAAAGCATCTTGTTATTCTTAAAACTGTGTGAACGGGCTGAGCCTCGGTGGCATAAGTGGTTGAGTGAGGAACTGCAGCCTGCGGGCTTGGCGGTTCAAATCCAGTGGTGGCTGGGTAGCGCCCACAACCACCAGAGTCAGTGATGCCCACAAAACAAAACAAAACAAAACAAAACAAAAAACTGTGTGAATGCTGAGCCCCCATGGTGCAGTGGTTGTGTGAGGGACTGCAGCCCACATGGTTGATGGTTCAAATCCAGCAGCAGCTCTCCAGGAGAAAGTCTGGACTTCCTACTCCCACCAGGGCAGTGATGCGGAAAAAAAAAACAAAAACACCTGTGTGAACACAAAACTTTCAACTGAAAAATTTTTGCCATATAATGGGGATCCCAGAATGATGGAGCCTGCTTTTTGCTGCCAATGTAACTTCACTTTAACCCTTCCAACCCCTCAATGATAACTGTTCCCACCACATTTCTGGTTTCGCCTCTGTGCCTTTTCTTTTTTTGTTTGTTTGTTTTTTGGGGGCATCACTGCCCTCTGATGGTGGGAGTAGGAGGCCCAGCCATTGCTCCTGTGGAGCTGGACTTGAACCTCCAGCCCAGTGGGCCACAGTCCCGCGCACAACCACTACGCCACCAGGGCTCAGCCCTCTGTGCCTTTTCTTAAACTCAGATGTTTTCTACATCTTTTCATTTGGCTTACCATATTTTTTGGAACATAAGACTTGTGTGACCATAAGACACACTCAGTTTTTAGTACAGGAAAACAAGAAAAAAAAAACATTCTGAACCAAATAGTACCAGTATACTAAAATGTTCTGGGATATCACACCTTTTGGATCATAAGACACACCCTCATTTCCTCCCCTCCCCCACTTTCTTGGAGAAGGGGGCAAGTGTGTCTTATGGTCCAAAAAATGTGGTGATTACTTCAGCTCTACTGCTTCAGGTTCTACCTCTTTCAAAGTCTCCCCTTGCCGACCTTTATTAGACCCTGATTCAGGGTCCCTAAGTTGCCACAGAGTAGGTGCCCTTTTCCTTGGCTCTCATACTAACTTGGGTTTTTCTCCATTATATCCTCACTACTTTGTCTAGACATTATATCCTATATATCTGACTCCTTTCTCCAAAAACCTTCAGAAACTTCTCCAGCACCGAGGAAGAAGTTTCTTTTACAGCTCTCTATCTCCCGCAACATCTGGTGATCAACTGGGGTTTGTCGGCCAGGTGTAAAACTACAGTCATCTTTTCTAAGAAGATCTTGCAAGCTGTCTTATGTTGCTCTTCCCCTTCATGGCACCTTCCCAGTGCGTTGCAGCCCTCATTGGCTACGTGGCTAGTTCTTCCGATTCAAGCTCCATGACAGCGCACCTTGTAGCCACAGGGCTTCAGAAATGGCTCTCACAGGGGAAGAACGGTGGTCAAGAGAGGAGGCCCCAGGACCTGAATTTGATTGTGGAAAGTCGCTACCATGTACATCCAGGCCTCTAGTCACACCAGATAGGTGTACCTCCGCATTTACCTCCTCTGAAAGTTTAGGAGATAGAGATGTCATAATACCTAAGTTGCTTTATAGGGGCTGCTTCTGTCCTCAGAGGGAGGTTCAATGAGAGACCTCATCTTGTCAGCCTAAGATACTTACCCTATCCCACACGCTGCTCTCTAGTGAACTCTCTACTAGAAAAGACACCAGTTGGATTTTTACCGCCAATCCTAGCAACATTTCATTTTAAATAAATAAATATTGAATAGACATGCTTTCCCCACCCCTCTCCATGTTCTCTTTCTCAGTGCATTCTGTCCCCCAAGGTAGAATCTGATGAAAAAATGTGGTAGAAGGAAACTCAGCCTGCCTCAGAAGACACTGATATGAGAAACTATGAATCTCTGTTTTTCTCCCCTATTTCCTTTCTTTTCTCTTATCTTCTTTACTACCTTCTACACTTGCCCACTCCATCTTCATTTTTACTTCCTTTCCCTCAGAGTCATCTTTTCTCATTCTTTTCTGATTTCCCTCTTCTCTGTCCTGCCTCCTCTCTTCATCCATCACAAGACCTTTAGAAGCAAAAATGTACATCATGAGTGCATTTTGACTACTAGGCTTCTTAATAAATCTACTTTCCTGGAGAAGTAACCTGGCCTTCTAAGGCATAGTAGTAATGCCACTCAGGGTTTCTGAGACTGTAAATCTTTACTGGAACAGAAAATCTCATCTTTCTCCCATGAAACAACTAGTGGGTTCATATTGCTGACCTTGGGCTAGCAGCCCAGCATGTAATCACTTTGCTATCATCCTCAGGCAACTCAACTCATGCTCCTTTTCAATGTTCCCTGATTTCTGAAGGGCAAGGTCAGGACTACTGGATGGTGAGGGTAAACTTTCCCTATGAAAGTCTCAGAGACTGTGCAGGTGTATTGTTACAAAGTGAATATTTTCCAACTTGTCCTCAATTCACACAGTCTCAATTTTCTTAGGACTTTGAAAATAATAAGCCCACAGGGTTTTCCTGTGTCCTTTGAGAAAATCTGTCTAGATTATCCCCTTGGAAGAATAAATATATGTGGATTAAGCCACTGGTGAATCCCATCTAGCCATAGATCAGACATGTTCGGAGTCTTGCTATCATAAAGAATGCATTGGAAAGTGATTACTGCTTTACTGCTGATGATTTAGCACCTTTTCAGCTGATCTGCACTATGGTCAATTTCAAATTTGTTCTAGTGATTGATATTTTCTGATTTCTTTCTGTGCTGTTCCAGGTTGACTAGAGAAATAAATTCATAGACATTCATATGAGTATAAGAAAAAGGTATATATCAAAGAGCAATTACATATTGGGAAAGCATCCCAGCCCAACCCAAATCAAGTCTATAAATCCAATATTAGTCCATATGTCCATTATCAATCCATAAATTTCTCTTTAGACTTCCACAGCACCTTCTATGATGCCAAATGCAGGAAGATCACAGACCAGTAGGTAGAAGGTCTTGTGGATCCCAAAGCAGTGGAAGCGTATTAAAGCTGGCATGCGTTTCTACATGTCTCCTCCAGTTCTCTGAGTGCCTCAAAAGCAGGGAAGAGAAGGCAGAGAGCCTGGGTCTGGCCTCCAGTGAGCTATTAATTTATCTCTGTCTGTTTCTCTTTTGCATCCAAGCTATGATCTATTTGACAGGCTTGACTCCACCCCCTCACTAAGGTTGACAGGAGATTATGTAACTGCCACAATTTCTATTAAGGTTTTATCTGTCTTACTTTGTTATTGTTCCTGTTTTTAAAATGTCTTTCTATATACGAAATCTAGGATAGATAATTCTATAGAGATAGTAACTGGATTAATGGTTTCTTGGGCATATAGCAGAGGATGTTGGGGAAATGGGAAGCTAATATTAATGAGTACAAGAATGAAGGAAATGTTCTAAAATTGATTGTGATAATTGTACAACTCTTCTCGGTGTTAATGAACTATTGAATTGTGTGATATGTGAGTTATATAGCAATAAAACTGCTTTAAAAAAGATGGTCCCTTTGAAATCTCTCAAAAATATTTGGTATAACCTTATGAGCTGGCTGCTCTGCTTTGAATTAACTGGCCCAGCAAATATGCTCAGAAGCCACTATTTTGATTGGACCTTTACTCTGGATTGTCTTGGTAAATCTAATACTCATCCCTGCTGAGTATTATAAAATTATCTTCATTATCTTAGATCTTGCTTAAATGACTGATGCAAAGATCTTCATTAAGCACTTTTAGCAACCATCTTAATGAAAATTTGTGGATGCCAGGATGTTTGATTAAAATTAAAAGTATCCCAACTTAAAGAGCGATCACATCAATGGTAATTCTACAGTCTTCTTCCATCAGTTTCTAGACTCCTTAATTCATTGAGATTGAAAGTCTTCTCTCTCTGGGATCATCTTTGCAGTTTTCTTAGCTTTCTTTAGAGCAAGTCATCAAAAGATTATTGCTTTTATGTGGGGCAGAATTTCCATAAGTTTGCCTTGTAACTTCAATGATTCAGAAAGCTATTCATTTGAGTTTTGTTAAAGTTTGATATGAGCCCTGACCTAAAAATTGCTTCCCCCTCCGCTCCCGGCACAAAGGATATCCTTTTTAAAAAATCCTCTATTGAGATTAAAGTGGGTGTATTACTCAAAGAACTTGTCTACCATAATCCACGAATTCAATTGCAGACACATCTTCAAATGTGATCTGTTTTGAATAAACCCAAGAATATATTCATTGAAGTCCTGGTAGCAATGCTTTTTCACTTACCTTCACATAACAATTTTTTGGGGAGGGCATCACTGCCCTCTGGTGGTCGTGGGAGCTACCCAGCACTGCTCCTGAGACCTGCCGCTGGATTTGAACCGCCAATCCCATGGGCTACAGTCCTGCACTCAACCACTTATGCCACCAGGGCTCAGGCCACATAACACTTGTTTGATGCCAGACTTCCTTGGTCTTTCCCTGTCCTAACTTGTCTCCATCCACCTTTTAATTTAATTATTCAGACAAGATTTTAGAAGTTTCTTCTCTGAGTCAAACAAAAGTAATGATTCACACTCTGTGGGTTTTACACTCCAGGATAAAAGGGCTCTGTGTTAGGCACGGTTGTCTAGAGAAACAAACCACTGACAATCATCTACTCACAAAAAAGAACTTTGCATCTAGAAGCAACTTCACATCAAGAAGGTACTCCAGTCCAGTCCAACTCAAATACATAGGTCCTATGCAAACCACAGCCCTATTCGGATTCACATAGCTGCAGGTTGATGATGACAAAAGACGAAGCAGGGAGCAGGGAGCTCACAGACAAGTGAGAGCAGTCATGTGGCTTCAAGATCAATGGAAGCATGGCAGTGTACAAACAGCTGTCAAGGTTAGCCTATAGGAGGCTGCCCCTGGATGTAGACACAAAGTCTCAGTGGCGTTCCAGTGAGGAGGAAAGGCAAAGCGGCAGAGAAAGCGCAGTTTTCAGTAGCTCTCACTTTAATCAAAAAGGCTTATGATGCCAAAGAGGTGTCATCAGGTTGTGACCAGGTTGAAATTGAAAGGTTGAAATTCACCTGTAGTCAGGAGGGTCTACTAGACATAAGATCTAGCTACCTCAGGATCCAAAGGCTCTACCTGAATAAGCATAGTTTCACAATCCAAAGAAGCTGATTGAACCCTGGTCCATACATCAAAGGTTTGCTTTTACCCTGCTGCTTGAACATCTGTCTTCCACCTGGAAAGGGTGGTCAGATGAGTGGGAAGTAATCCAGGACAGGATATAATTCTCCTATTCTGGGATCAGTGGGACTAGAGGACATGGACTACTTAGTCTAAATGTCAGGGCTGAGACCAGGATCATGGGGCAGCAGGAGGATATCACATAGTTTCTTTCTTTGACCTTCCCATTTTCATCTCAACCTGTGAACCTGTGCTTTGCTCAGACCACCTCCATAGAAAGAAAGAGTTCCATGTAGAATAATAATGCTGACAAGCATGAACATGGGGCCGGTGACCTTGATTACATTAGAGAGCCAGCACTGGGCCTCCTTCAGTCATGCTTTGATATGACAGCACAAACATCAAGCACGTGTGTCAGTGTGATCAGTTATGAAAGTACTGCCACAAAATCCTAGAGACTCTCATTAACTGAAATATCAAATTGTGAAGCTACTCTGTCTTGATGCATTAATCACCTAGGTCCTTACATTTTTGAAGGCAGTGCTTTCTTCTTTCTAAATCTTCCATAATGGACACTACACTCTTCAGTTTACATCACATCAAAACAACAGTTTTGGTATCCCCCTGAGGGACCCTAATTGTGAGTTTGCTTTCCTTCAATGGTCTTTGACTAAAGGTCAAAGGTAGTCTGAAATGGTTACATCAGAGTCATAAGGTGGATTAGGTCAGGTTTCTCAATCAAATTGCCATTGTGAGGTAACAAAGTTCCTTGCAAAACTTCCTTAACCTTTCTCTCACTGACACAGCTTTCAATTTTTTTAATACAACTTCATAATATAAGTTCTGTGAACAACCTATGTCCTTTGAGAAACCCTATCAAGATTATCTCCTGCAACCCCTCCTCCTGCTCCCCCCAAAACAAACAAACAAACAAAAACAACAAAGAAGCAGTCACCATAAACTTCTGAGCTGATCTCTCTGAGTTGAATTTACCTGACCTAGCAGATCCCCTGTAAAGCCACAGTTTTCATTGGACCTCTTTTGAAGTCATCCAACAAGACCAAGATAAGTATATTATTGAGAACGCATGTCTACAGCAACCACTAATCAAAGAGACATGATTAGACATGGTTTGTTAGAAATAACCAAGGCAAGTAAGAAGTGAAACCTCAGTAGCAAAACTTTTCCACTTACTTTTGCATATGAAGTTGAGTAAAGAAAGGGCAGAGAATCAACATTTACTAATCACCTTCTGTGCCTGACACAATATTAGGTACTTTACAGATTTTCATTAATCTTTCACAGCCATAAGGTTAGTGGGCACAAAATAGATGAGAATTCTGAGATTCATAGATGCTGAAGACTATGCAAACTCCTACATTTAGAACCTGGGAGAAACTGGATTCAAAGTGAAGTATGTAAATTTTTTCCAAACATCTGCTTTCCATTACTTCACTGCCCCGAGCCTCAGTTTCCTCCTTGACGGAAGGTTGGATTAAAATGTTTACTCATAATCTTTTCTGAAATGAGCCACTGACTCTTTTAACAATCTGTAATGGTCAGAGGTCTTCCCCTTTGGAAATATACATTAGCCTCCACACATAGTTTGGATATCGTTTGCATACAGAAACTAAATGTGTGCATAGGGAAACTGAATGGAATCCTCTCTCTACCATTTAGTCAGGCCGATGACCGTAAGTGTCCCCGACTATTTCTGTGTCTCACTTTCTTACCTGAAATAATAATAGTGTCTGCTTCATTAGATTATTGCAGCTATCTTATAAAGTCTCTTTGAGTTGGGATTGAATTGTTGTCAATTTGTTTTAACAAACTTGCCATCAGTTTGTTTTGTTGTTGTTGAAACCACTTAGAATGTTTCGAGGAACAGAGTATATGCCCATTATATGTTAGAGAGTGCTCCTCCTTGAGTTTTGCGTGCTCTTTTCCCTATCTAGAACAACCATGGGGATGCGCAGGGCATATGAGTCCCTGTTGTCCCCAGAGAAAGATACTTTTCCTGGCAGGAAGAATACTAGAGGCCACCCTCAAGCTAGAGTCAACAAACAAACATGCAAGCCAAAAAGAGAGAGAGAAAGCAAAGAGCCAATCTGGGCAACATCTAGCATTGCTCACTTCAGAGAAATGCAACTAGGGAGGTCTCTATCCAGACCTATTATCTCCTTCCTCCCAGGGCTCTCAGCGGGCCATCTAAACACACAGACACATAGGCACACACATACACACACTGTACCTTGGGCCTGGTTTTCAGAATATCATACCACATTCTTATTAACAGACAAGGTCACATAAACCCTCTCAGTTTATCTTAGGTCCACACATGAGGAGAATCCAGGAAAACAAAAATGATTTTCCAATTTGGAAGTGTGTGTACATAGAGTAACATGTATCAGCCTTAGTGTGAGAAGAGGACAACCATGCACAGAGGAAATCCAACCTTTCCTAGTGCTCCAGTCTCTCTGTGTAGATGGACCAGTCCTAAAGGACTCCCATGCCCTTTACTCAGCATGCTACTGAGGCTAAGGTTCCGGGTATGGGTCCATGTGCTCCTTTTCCTATTATCCTTGCTGTATTATTTTGCTCTAGGCCACCCTTAGACCTCAGTTACCTCTGACCCCATAAATGTACATTGAAGATCAGAAAAGGGTCCTTTGCTCATATCTTTCCCTGAAGGACCAGAGAGTTTGGAGGAATAAACCTGAATTAGGAGTCAGGCACCCTGAATCTCTGTCTCAGCTTGAACCATTTGTTAGATGTGTGGATTTGATGTCAGTTTCATCATCTGTCTGTAAAAATGAGAGTTTCTGAGGCTGCAAATTAACCTTTATAAGTAGTTTATTTCACAGACAGCATACCTTGGTGATACTGTGGGTTTGGTTCCAGACCTTCATGCAAGAAAGTGAATATCACAGCAAAAGCCATATAATTTTTTGTTGTTTCCTGGTACATATAAAAGTACGTGCACTCTAAATTGTAGTCTATTAATGCAGTAGCATTATGAAGTTTGAAGTATTATGAGAATTATCAAAATGTGAAACAGAGACACAAAGTGAGGATATGCTGCTGGCTTCATAATTCATTAAGATTCACATTAAATTTATCTCAGCAAATAATACAAACTAATAGACATTAATTTTCAAACATCAGGAGTCATATAATCAAGTCTCATTGGTCCCGTGATTGTCTTCTAAGTATTTAGCAATGTTATCATTACTACCCTTCAGGAAATAAATTCATTCTCTTGGCTTAATTAAAAAAAAAAACCAGAGAGGTCTGTAAGGTGAACAATTAACACTAGTGGGGTAAGCAGACCTTAGAGTAATCAACCATTTGAGATCAAACGGGCAGCATTTTCCCAAGGACAAAGTTCAGAAGAGTTAGGATAAAAGGAGGAATGGAAACAGGAAACATAGGGAAGAAGTGAGACCAGTGATGCTATTTTGTTGACTTTGCACTCAATAACATGAGACTTCTTGAATGGAAAACTGATCTGTGCTGTAAACCTTCATCTAATTCACAATAAAATGTTTTTGAAAGCTCACCAATCTAAATGTTGTTCCAAATAATGTATATGAACACTTTAAGACCCTGATTAGCTGGAATACCCACTTACTAAGCAATTTGTCAATCAAAGCTGCTATTGTCTATGGTAGTCTGAGTTGTTTATCTTTAACAATACTTAGGTTAAATGTATGCACAATATGACCAGACTATATATCATGTTCTCTGGTTTTGTGCTGGCAAGGTATAATTTAAAATCCAACATCTGTCAGGCTAATAACTCACAGCTTTGACTTCGTTATTTGACTCGCTTTAACAAATGAGATCTTAGCAGTGATGAAAGCAGTGACTTAAAAAAGGCTTGTGCTTCTACTCTTGTCTGTTTGCAGTTTCCAGGGGAGGCTATTTGTCTGGAAGGCAAAATAGAGTACAGCTAAATAGTCCCAGTCATCAGCACTAATACCATCCATGATGAGCTAAGAGTCAACATCCCCAGACGTGTGAGGAAACCATGACGAGGCCCAAACCGTCTCACTCACTGATCTAGTCTAAATCACCCACCGGCAGACTCCTGAGCAAAATAAATTATTCCTTTAGAGGATATGGTTTTGAAGATATTATTAAGAAGAATTAATATGGAAATAGACAACTTTATATTTACAATTTATATAATACAACTTTATATTTCAATTTAGATTTTTAAAACTAACATAAGGTGTTGTTTATTTTTACTGGGCCATAAATTTCTTTTAACACACTTTTTTTCAGGCATGGTCACATGCTATAGAAAACCACTTGCTGAAGTCCCAAAAGACAAGAAAGGCAAAAATATAAGATTTCCAAGTAAAAGTGAGCCTTAAGTCACTAGAACAACTGGGAAAGCAAGTAACCTATAGAAGTTCTCAAGCGTATCTAAAAATTCTCTCATTTTCCCAGAGCTAACAGAACTAAATCATTGTTTCTTTCCCAATGTGCCATCTCTTATTGTTGTTATATTTTTTAAATCCTTTTTTCTAATCTATGTTATAAGTCCTTCTTCAATAGCCAATATGTGATAGGCAGGAGATACAATCATTTCATTAGCCATGGCTTTCCAAAAAGATTTCAAAAAGTGAACTCTTGGACCCCATCAGTAGGAAATTTACCAAGGTGAACTCAAACAGGTAGTCGGTGTTGTAATACAAGACTGAGAAATGGCGGTGTTACCTGGATTAACCTGTGCTTTTGCAGAACTCAAAATAGGCAGCAACAGGAGCAGCACCACTGGCATTCTGGGAGATGAGGTCATCTCAGAAGATGGTGTAGAAAGAACCTGGAGCCTGCAGAGTACCAGAGACAGGAAGAGAGGAAGTGGTGAGGCAGACACTACCAACATGGGCAATCAGGATTTCACAGTTAGTTTGTGTCCTTGTAGTGCTGAATTTCTATATGTAGAGCTTCAAATCAAAGATATTGAAAGTTAGAGGGGGGCCTCTAGTATCAACTAATATTAGAATTCAAAATTCAATTAAATTAGAGACTTGCAGAGAAGAAATTAACAGACT
Organism: Nesogale talazaci; assembly: GCA_004026705.1. NCBI lineage: Eukaryota > Metazoa > Chordata > Mammalia > Afrosoricida > Tenrecidae > Nesogale > Nesogale talazaci. The sequence continues at coordinate 24,785 of PVJH01013430.1, read as the reverse complement.
TGTAGTCAGGTGACAAAGATAAATACCCAAATTGTGATAAGGTAAGCACATACTTATAATTTTAACAAATGTTATAATACTTCTAAACTGATTCTAATGCCAAAACAAAACAATTTTCAATGATTTGAATCTGTTTGTTTTTCAAAAGTTATAAGTTCATTACTTACCCAGATTACTTAGCTCTGGAGTGGTACTTGGGAAACAGTTTTTAAGGTTCCCCAGAATAATTGAAATGATAAAGGATGAGAACTGCAACCATCTATATAAACTAATGTTTAACCATCTATATAAACTAATAGAGATACAGATTATTATGCATAGAAATATTTATTTATGTATTTGTATGTTTCTATACATATTATATACATTTGTTCTGATAGCTAATAGGCCCCTGAAACAGCACCTCAGGAACAACCCACACATCTAGTTTCCAGATGCGGATTTCTAAAACCATTCTCTGACCAAAGTCACAGTATTCATTGGAGAAATGGGCTCAAGGGGACAGGAAATTTATAAGATGAACCTGGATCATATAAATAAATAAATAAATAAATAATAAATAAAATGAAAGATATGTAAAATTAATATACGAGCCCAATAGACAAAGTTCCCTACCAAAACAGAAATAAGGTGAGCAACAGAAAAATGAACAAAATAGTATTAGATTATAAGCCAAAAAATAGGATATATATCCATGACTGAGAATGATAAACATAAAAAACTGAATAAATAAATAAGAAAGAACAGGCACGTCTCCCACACTGAAGGATTGTGAGTAATTCATGTATTTATGTATCAATTTTATTTCCTACTCCTTAATACACAGGCAGCAAACCAAGAGGAAGCCCCTTGATGAAGTGGGTAAGCATAATGGCGACAGCAGTCAGGTCAAGCCTCACGATGGTGACGATGGCGTAGGATCTGGCAGTGTGCCCTTCTGCTGTGTAGAAGATTGTTATGAGTCAGCGTGAACTCAATGACAGCTATTACCAACAACCAACCTTTCAAATGCCCTATATGATTGAGCCTCACACGTTCCCCGGTGTAGAGTGATTTCACTAAGGGCCCTGGTAGTGCAGTGGGTTACAAGTTGCATTGGTAACAACAAGGTTAGAGGGAGAAAGAGGGAGAAAGATGAGATTTTCTACTCCAATTAAAAAATTGTAGTTTCAAAAAAAAAAGTTATAGTTTCAGAAACCCTATAAGTTTGTGGAAGTGAATATATATATATATAAAAGAAAGATGCAGTCATATATATATATATGACTGCATCTTTCTTTTATTGGGTTGGTAAGTAAAGTTTATGCCATTCACCCATAATCTGGGAATATTTGTTTTAGCTGGCTGTAGGCCCTCACTCATCATGATGAATTATAGTTCATTTCTTTATTTATAATTAACCTTGGTAGTGAATTTGGTTAGCCCAAGATCCGCAGTTCACACCCCCAGCAGCTCCAAGGGAGAAGGCTATGCAATCTGGTGCCGTGAAGATGTGCAGCACTGAAGATCCTATGAAGCAGTTCCACCCTATCGTACCAGGTTGCTCTGTGTCAGGATTGTTTTGATGGCAGTAGGGTTGGGATAGTTTGGCTTCTTTGTCTCTCAACCCGACCATGAATCATCTGAGGTCTGGAATCTTCCCCATCTCACTGTATCAGAAATGAGATTAACTGCTAATCTTCCTAGGTCACAAGATTAGAAAGAGGCAGAGAAAGACACAGAGGACTAGTAAGACACTTGATTCTAGCTAGCTCTTTGACTCAAAAGTCAATATTTCATCTCCCAGAGACCAAAATTTTGCCAGGAACATTGAATATATGTGACTTTGAGACAATAAGTCCTTTGTAATAAAGAACACAATTTCCTCTTCACAGTCAGTATACTGGATCAAGACTGCAAATTGTCTCTGATTAAAACCATGGCCCAGGACCTCCCTTCCAGATCTGACAAGGGAGAGTTGACTCTCCTCTCAGGACCTAGACGGACCACAGGATATGGGTGGACTATGGATCAAAACAGTCAGGAAGCTGGGAGGTCTGCATTTCAACTAGATATCAGCACCCTTCCATAAAGGAGAAAAGCAATCTGGAACATCAACCTTCTTACAAATTACCTCTGTGAAGTAGAATACCAAGAACTTAGGAGAACTTCCCAAATCCTCTCTCTGAATCAGAACCAGTCTCACATCAGGGTAAAAGCCAAGTCGTCTGCACATTCTACCCAACACTGTCCCATTCCACAGAGGGTTCACACAGGTAAAACTAGCTCCTTGTCCTTCCTGCAGTGCTACGTAAAACACACCTTGCAGACAGATCACAGTTTTCTTTCCCAACTATGTGGAAAAGTCAGACCTAGGAATGCACTTCACTTGATTGCTCAGATTGGATGGCGACCGCTGATAAAGATCTGTGCTGAAATGACCTTTGAGCTTCTGAGGAAGAAAAGGCACACAGGGCTTAGGTCTCTCACCTAGCTCAACCTCCCCATAATCCTGAAGCAAGGTCCAGCCCTCCAGGCTGGTGGAAACAAAACACTAGCTTAATTTATGCCGTCCAACTGAATACACACTTTATATATGAATAGAGTGTGTATTATGTTCTATAGTGATACGTAGGTAGGTGGGTGGATAGAAGGATGAATGATTGGAGGATTGATTTGAATGTCAAGAGAAATACTTGAATAAATATAGCCATAGTAACCCAATCATTTATTCAGAAAATATCTCCATCATTGTCACTCCCAGAGTGATATGGAAAATCAGCAGGATAGGCCACTCTTGGGATCTTTTACCCTAACAGAATGGAAAATTTGAGTGCTTCTATTCCTCCCGAACCCCTGTAGAATGTCTGTAATTCACAGATGGCAGTCTTCTTACCCAAGTCTGAGCATTCACAGAACGACATCTTTTGTCTGGAGCAGAACTCGCGGCTCATCCCACTTTAAGGAATGTCGGGACTTACCAAACTCATAAATCATGGAATGTTTATTCATATTACAAAATATGTCTTTATAAAAGGATTCAATGCCAAGCACCTTTGAATAGCACGTTCCCACACAGTACATTTAAAATAGAATTTGGCATACAAAAATGGTCCTTTTACTTACCAAGCTCATAAATCATTGATTATCCACAGGACAAAATAACTCTTGGCTTCACAGGAAGATTCCGTGCTGGATTCCTCTGAATAGAAAATCTTCCCAATATATTCAAAATATGGCTCAATATACCAAAATCCAGTTTATACCCAGATTTCCAGGAATACTGGTGACGCACAAGGCAGGACCCTCCTGCTTTGGCAGGCAACCTTTCTTGTCAGACAGACCATCTTTCAAGACTGAAAATGTAGGAGATAATCCGAGGTAACACCCACTTTGTTGAAAAATAAAAACCCCAAACTTCTCACAGGAATCTTCACAACGAGCTTGAGATTTGAAGCAAAGGTGCCTGCACTCCTGGAAAAGAAACTCTGGTCACAGCCCAAACCCTCCACCTACACCCAGATAGGTCTTCCTTCCAGGAAAAGGTGGGGCCTTGGCAAAGCTGGAGTGGGCAGAGGAAGTGAGATAAAGGGCCTTGGATCACGTCGAAGCAGACAGACATTTGTGGTGTGTGTCAGGGCATGTGGCATTTGCTGCTTGCCTGCGGAAGGTGAGTCCTGGATGGGGAGAGCAAATTTTACATGCTTTAGGGCTTATATACAAGATGGCTTCAAAGAGTTGGTGGATAAATAGAATTAAAAGATAGTGGACTTTTCCCACAGTTCTTTTTGTTTTTGTTTTGCAGCCCCTTGCATGTTCACTCAGGGGCCATTCAGGTCATTCAAGTGTTGTTGTTCCTCCTGCTGAGTCATTTTCATTTTAGATTCAACAAAATACGAAGAGTAATCTTTGGAGTATTTCATATTCAGCAAACAAATATGCAGAAATGAGCTTGGTTTTGGCAGGGGTAAGTCCCAAGCACACACATTCACACACAAACAACAGAGCCGGCCCAAGCGTCCTCATGTTTTATCTTGATTCTCAAGGACTTGTTGAAGTCTTCCTCATTCGCTTTTTTCCTCTGGGAATTTCAGCTTCGTGCTTCTCCAGAGTCAACCCCAGAGCGCTGAGTCAAAAGCTCAGAATGGTTCCATCAGTAAGTGCCACCGCTGGCCTGGGGTGACCCCACTGCTCAGAGGGTGGTGGAACAGCAGGTTAGTAGAGATGTGCGCTTCCCATTGCCTTGTTCTTTTCACCTGTCACCTGGAGAAAACCTGCTGTTGTTGGGTGTCATTGAGCAAAGAACTGCCCCGAAGTGTTTTCTAGACTGTCATCTTTATGAAAACAAATTGCCAAAATCCTCCCCAACTCCAGATCATAGAGATCTGCTATGTCTACTGCTAGTCTTTGCTAGCAACTGGGTGTCTAACCTTTGAGCCACCAAGGAACCTATGTTTCTCAAAGAGACAGAGGGGGGTAGGGGGAAAAGAGCCAAAGAACTCTTCACTATCAAGTTCATTCTGACTCATAGTCACCCAATAGGACAGGCAAGAACTGCCCCTACAAGAGTAAAAGCATCCATGCTTTCCCCTCAGAGGAGAGTCTGGTGGTTTTGAACTTCAGACCTGGAGGATTGCAGCCCTATGTGTAAACACTATGCCAGCAGGACTCCTGAAGAGCCAAACAGCGATGCCATTCTCTTACTCTGTCTCCTTCCAGGAAGAGGCGGGGATGCTGAGTAAAAGCAGGATCATGGGTGACCAATCCATACTCCACCCTTTGCAGGGGCTGAACAGTCAGAGAACCATGCCTGTGGCCATGATTCAGCTCATATGCTTTCGATATTACAAGGACTAACCCGTCTCACTGCCAACAAGAGGATTCTGACTCAAAGCACCCCTATAGGGCAGAATAAAACTGCTCCCTAAAGTTTCTGAAACACAAAATCTTCACAGAAGCCAAGTGCCTCATCTTTCACACACCAAGCAGCTGACCTGGGGCAGCCCACACTGCTCACAGAGAGAGAGAAGTGCAAGTTGGTGGGGAACTGTGCTTCCCACCACCTTGCTCTGTGATTGGCCTTTGGAGGTAGCAGCCCATTCCTTGACATACTGCACCACAGGGCTTCTGGATCCCTTGAATCAGGAGAATAAATGGAAAAGGGAGCCGAGCATCTTCCAAAATGCAAAGTGACCCATTAAAAGCTCTTGAATCTGACACCGCTACTCCTGCCCACTACGCGCTGGCATTGTCCAAGTCAGCCCTGCTTCCTCAAGGAGAGGTTGTACTCCTGCTTCTGACTTCCGAATAGCTGAGAAGTATCCTGGTTTTGAGCATCTTTCACATGCAGCCGCTTTCAGGTCTTTCCCAACAGCGCCACTCATGCACATCCCAGATTATCTGCAACACGCCTTCACCCAAACCCGCCCGGGAAAAGTAGAGCTGCATTAGTCCAAGTCATCTGAAAGCAAAAACCACCTAGAGGCCAATGTGGTATTGCCTGTCACAGAGAACAACAGAAATACCGACCCAGGTAACAACATGGATCAATCTTGAAAATATTATGCCAACTGAGAGCAGTCAATCACAACGGGCCACGCCCTGTGTGATTCCATTTCTACGAGCTGCTCAAAACAGGTAAATCTATAAAGATGAAGCGTAGATCAGTGATGGTCAGGGTCTGGGGAAAAGGTAGAAATCGGGAAATTTGCTAATGGGTATGATGTTTCTTTGGGGGATCATAGTAATGTTATGGATTTCTATAGGAATGCTGATTTTGCACATTTGTGAATGTGCCAAATACTCATGAACTGTATGTATTTTACCAAACTGTATATTTTTAAAAGCTGGATTCTATGGCGTATAAATATATCTCAACAGAGGTGTTGTCAAAAAGAATAAATAAATAGCACTGCTTAATAAGTGTTTGCTGAACAGTTAACTGTTGCCTCGGTGACTGTACTTGCTATCACTTGCAAGCCAGAGGAAGTAGTAGTAGATGAAAGAGCGAAGATAAAAGGAAAGTACACATGCGTGCGCACACACTGAGCGAGCAATTCTGTTTATTTGCCTCTGACTTTAGAGATAATAGGGCCAAGTAAAAGATAAGGTGTTATACCAGAATTTGCCAGAGGACATACAGACACTAGGAGTGATGGCTCACAGGTCCCATCTTGGGGAAACATAGCCCACAGGTTCCTGTTCAAATACCAGAACTGCAAGACCTCATTTAACAGCCACGGAGCAAATGTCTTGTATTTCCCTTGCTAGTCCTCATTCCATTCAAATAAGCTACTCCCTCGGCATCTGTATCTTCTGCAGTTCTTGCCAAAATAACGTCACTGATGAAGAGAAGGTGAACCTTTAACCTTTCCTAGTTTGTCCTTCCTTCACAACGCTGATCAGACATTCCTCTCTGTGTGACTTTAACTGGCAACTTTTGAATCAAGCAGTGAAGAAAATATAAGTTTATTTAAGGCTATAAAACATCTGTGGACTCCATCCCAGGCAGGAAGTTTCCCCTTGAGTCACCCATGCCTGGCGCTTACTCTCCTTCCTGCCAGGCCTGCCTGCGCCTCCCCACTTCCTAGCCTGGCTCAGAGAGCCCTGTTGCCAAGACTGAGTGTGAGACAAAGCATCTTCCCAATCTCAGCCTCAGAATATTCTTGTCTTGAGGTAATCTTCCACCCACTCCACCACTTTCTCCCAAAGAAAGACTCTTATTTGCCAACTCTCTATAAGAAGAGCTCATCGCTATTGACTTGCTCCTTGCTACCAGGCAAATCCACACTTCCCTCGAACTTCTATTCGGACTCACCTCATTCCACCTTTGAGTTCAGATGATTATTTAAGGTGTTTACATAAATACAAATATAATACTGCTGTCTGTAATATTTTCATGCATGCCTGCATCCCTAGCCCAACTGTGAGCTTCCGGAGGGAAGGACCTTGCCCTGAGCTGCTTTAGTTCCCTGTGTAGACCACAAAGTCTGGTGGTAATCAGTAATGTGTTGGGTGGGTGCGCTCACATACCAGGGCATCCTCAGTTGCCCAGAATGGTGGCTGAATCACTGCTATGAGTTGGGAAGAGAGAGTACACAGGTCTTTTTCCGATAGGTTCTTACCTCCTCCATAGTACTTCTCCCAGACCAAAACAGTGTGCCTCGTCCTCTACCCTCTGTATCTGAGCCCATTATCTAGTAAGTAACCACATACTGACTTGCCTTGCTCGCTAATTATGTTTGTATATGTGTGCTAGTCTGGGAAGACTAGAGAAACAAAGCCAAAGAAACTCTTAGGTATATAAGAAAGACCTTCGTATACAAGAGCAACTGTACATTAAGAAAACATTCCAATTCAGTCCAGTCCAAGGTCATAAGTCTCATATTAGCCCATGTGTCTGATACCAGTCTATAAAGACTTCTCCAGATCCACAAAACACATGCAATGACACCGAATGCAAGATGATCACTAGCTAGATGAATAGAATGCCTTTGGATGCAGAGGCATTGTAAACAACTCATGTTGGAAGGCGTCTCCAAGTGGCTGCTCTGGCTTCAGAGGTCTGATTGCATCCATGTGGCTTGTCCCGCTCCACGTGACTTCTTCTCAGGGATGTCTCCCAGGAAGTCAGCCTTGTCAGTCAAGTGTCTCCAAGGGAGTGAGGAAGCTAGTGTCTCCTGCCTCCAAGAAGGAACTCCCACATTTCCCGGAATTCTCAGAAGAAGATCATGCCCACAGAGGTCTCATTGGCTAGCTCCAGATTGACAGGTTAGACTTCACCCCTACACTCTTAGTCCTCAAATTGACACCAGATTAGGAGACTGCCACAACATGCATGTGAAATTTTGGTCATATCAATAAGACTATAAGGAGAATGAAGAGAATAATAAGCATGTACTTACATGCCAGTCAGTGTGCTAAACTCCTATGTGGACTTTCCTTATTTGATTCTCCTAACAGCTCCATGTGGTTTTATTATTGCCTATTATTATTGTACATTCTGTGGAGTAGTGGGCTCTGTACCGCATTGCTAACTGCAAGGTCAGCAGTGTGAACACACAGTTAAAGGATAAAGAAGTGGGTGTCTACTCCAATGAAGATTTAGAAGTCAAAGAAATACAAACTTGTGGTTCTATGTATTTAAAAAATACATACACATTGTGTGTGTGTGTGTTAGCATGATCCTGTTCAAAGTTTTCACTTGTATTGGCAACATCAATTACATTGGTCATTTTGTGTAGCTATCACCAATATCTATTGCCAAATTTTCCATCACCCTAACCAAAATCTCAATTCTTCTTAAACAATGACTCCCTCTCCCTCCCTTGTACCTACCCCTAGTAACTACTAATAAACTTTTGATATTTCCCAATAATACGATAATACATTATCTGTCCTTTGGTGATTTACTTACTTCACTCAGGATAATATTTTCAAGATTCATCTTTGCTGTAACATGGATTTCTCTTTATGGATCAGAAATATTCAACTGTAGATATATCACGCTGTGTTTATTCATGTGTCCGCTGATGGACAAATTGTCCCCCTCTGTTAGCTACTGGTACTAGTGCTGCCATAAGCACTGATCTCCCTATCTGTGCCTGCTCTGGTGGCTTCCTAGCTTTTAGGCTTCATGCCTTGGAGAGAAATTCTGGGTCCATATAGGCTATGTATACTGAACTCTTCTAAGAACTGCCAAAATGCTTTCCACTGTGTCTGCACCAGTTTACATTCGCATCAGCTGTGCCACAAGGGTTGCCACTGCTCCATGCCCTCGCCACCATTTGCTTTCCATCTCAGCTGTCCTAGTGTTAGTAACGTGGTATCTCACTGTGGTTTTGACTAGAGTTTTCATTATAATTGTCCCACTTTACAGATCAGAAGACTGACACACAGAGAAAATAAGTAATTTGCCCAAGACCACCCAGTCAGCAGCGCACTACCGTCCAATGGAAGTACCTATGGCCCAGCTGATAGGGCTTCTGAGTTGTGCCTTGCCATGCTCTGGCTATCCACCCTGACTACCAGGCTCATAAGACAGTCTCCTCAGGACCCCACTCAATTCCATGTGCAACATTTCTCTCAGACTGTCAGGCTGTGGATCTGATGGTAAGCAGGGAGCTCCCGTTCCTTTTCATTGGCTGATTTGCAGACCCTTGGGACAGCTGACTTCAGAACAAGACCTGGCATGACACTGGCGCAGGCAGTTGGGGCAGCAGAGACTCCTAAGCAGAGGCAGTTCAAGTTCAATAGGTCTAAAATTTAGATCACGAGAAGAGCCTGCTTTATTTTTTTTTTTGAGCCTACTTTATTAAGAGAGATTTTTTTTCTTAACATCGTTCAGGGAATCAGAAGGATGGTGAATGAGAGAGGAGAGTGGAAACAGAAGTGTTACTCAACAAGCAATTCTTTTGCAGTGTGGGCTACAAGGGAATTTGAACTCATGAGATCTAGGCACTTTGTGAGTCAGAGTAGACAGGTTTCCGCTAACTGATTTTACTGATAGAAAGTAGACCACCAGCCCTTTCTTCGGCGGTGTACCAGCACCCCCTTTCGATTCGATGCTGAGTGTGTTAACCATGGCACAACTCAGACACACGTAGCTGACAGCAACTCCACCTGCTGAGCAGGAAACGTAGTCCCAGCTCTGTCAATCATCACCCCTGTGACACCGGCAGCAGTTACTTTTCTTCCAAACATGGGTGTTAAAAGGACTGAGAATGGAGGAGCTTAGTCTAAGACCCCTCTCAGTCGTGGTTTTCCCAGTTCCCTCAGTCATGGTTCCAAATACTCTCTTGGGCTCACCACAACATAACAGAGCTGCCCTGATCCACGAGGGATTCTACACTCCTTCCAGGCCAGGCACATACTGTATTACAGTAATGAGAGCCTTCGCTGCTTTAAATATCACAAAATAAAAACAGCAGGCAGCCTGGGTTCATCATCCGTCCCCATCCAGACCACAGTGAGCACTGCCAGACCGAGGCCCTAGTGGAGATGGCAAGAGAAGCCCACTCAGTCCCTTTCAGGAATCCACTGGCTCGTATCTGGAATGAAAATCACCAATGGCAAGGGCTGTTATGAGGCAGTTAGAGACAGAGCCTGGGAGGTCACCCTGGGACAAGAAGCCCTGGGCTGTAGTGAGATCGGAGATCTGGGTCCTGATCCATCAAAGACAAGTCCGAGCCAAGTCTGAGGCTAACAGAACCACGGCCTCTCACCTCTGGGATAGCCAAGGAAGTCCAGCCAAAGGTCTCCACAGAAATGAGGCCACAGTCTCCCTCTGGGTCCTGGGAGGCATCCGCAGAGCACACCAGCAAGCATTCATTAGAAGGGAGGAGTAGATAAGCAGTGGAGAGGACTGGGTTTGGACAATGGCTCACTTAGGACTTTCCCCAAACCAGAGGGCAAATCTTCTGGGGAATCTCGACCGACTCTATAAGATGAACTCTTGAAGCAACAGCTATTCTCTTCAACTCACTATAGAGATGCGCTATAAAGCCATGATCTATAAAATAGTCTGCGTACGCTTGGAAGTCCTATCAGATAGTTACATCACCTAGGTGGCCAAAGACTTCGTTCCAAAAAAGCAAGCAAGAATTTTAAAAAAATAAGAAGAACCAAGTTGTTCATCAAGCTGACCTCAACTGATGACAACTCCGTGTATTTTAGAGTCAAAATTGGGTCCATAGAGGTTTTGATGGCTGATATTTCAGAAGTAGGTTACCAATCAGTCGTTCTTTCTTCCAAGGTCCTTCTGGGTTGGTTTAAAGCAGTAAGCTTTGGTTTAGCCACCAAATGCTCAAACATTTAAGCCACACAAAGATGCCAGAAACTTCCTTAGCTTGTCAAATCAGTGGCAAGCATGCTCATTAGTGGTCTTCCATACAGACAACTGAATACGGCTCATATGTACATTCTCATCCTGTAATCCTTCCCCTCTCTTCCTTTTCTCTGCTCAGACATTTGACTCCTCTGAACTAAGCGATTCCATTCTATCAGGGATGCAGCAATCAGTTATGACAGGAAAGGTGGAGGTTAGGATCAGGGACATGCTTTCTTCTCCTGGCCTGTCACTATGCCCTGAGCCCCATGATGCTAGGGAAGAAGGTCATTGAGAAATTTGCTGATAATTTGTATTAGGTTGTAACTGTAAAAGTATGTAGGCAAGTTTTCCTTAATTTCTCAATTCTATGTAGGATGAAGCTGCTCAAAAATTATGTAAGTCGGACATTTTTAAAGGAGGGTGGAATGCTGAGGGCAATTGGTTAATCAAAATAAAGTGAGATCACTATTTTTTAAAGTCAAGGAAAGCTTTTCACGCTAAAAGAAAAATTCTTTGAGGGTTACATGAAATGGTAGTGGAAGGAAGGGAGGAGAAGTCACAAGTTAGAAGCTCGAGAGGTGTCAACTTAGGTGAAGAGTAAGGCATTGGGAGGTTTTCAAGAGCTATAAGCAACAGAGGCTAAACAGGTGTGGGAGGGAGTGGGAAAGCATAGTTTTGACAGTGGACAGTTGTATATGTGTATTTAGCCTTGCTAATAATACATCTAAGAATATGAATACTTCTTAGAAATAACAAAACCTCTTGAAGGAATGAGTGAGTTGGGGTGGAAGATCAGGATCATAGTCTCAGGGAACACCAAAGGTTAATTGGCATAATTCACAAAGACAATGTTCTACACTCTACTTTGATAAGTAGGGAAGGGTTCTTCAAAGCTTGTGAACTGTCATTGTGGTAGTTGCATAATCTGATGTCAGTTTGAAGAAGATTATGAATGAGGGGGTAGAGTCTGGCCTATCTATCGAGATATTGAGGCCTCTATGTGGGAATGGCCTTCTCTTAAGAATTCTGGGAACTCCAGTATTTCCTCCTTGGAGGAGGTAAACACTTCTCTCTCTGCTCACTCCATGAGAGATGCTCAACTGACAAGATATATGATACTTCACCCTGGGAGCTGGAGAAGCCACATGGACCTACCATGAAGCAACTATGATTGGAGCAACTAGACCTCTGGAGCTGGAGAAGTCACATAGAGGCCCTTGCCAGCACTGAGATGCTTACAACACCACTAGATCCACAAGACTGCCAACCCACTGACCTGTGATCTTCCTGCATTTGGCATCATGCCATGTATTTTGTGTATCTGAAGAGGACTTTATAGATTTGGTATTGGACAAATGGGCTAATAATGGACTTACAAACTTGATCTGGTCTGGGATGTTTTCTGAATACTCAATTGCTGTTGTATATAAACCTCCTTCCTCTCTGATATGAGTGTTTATGAATTTGTTTCCCTAGTCTACCCAGACTAACACAGTCATTCAAAGTGAAAATATTGGTCTCTTGCCATAGAGTAGAGTGATGAAAATGAAACATGCAAAGGAATAATTGGGCCAATGAATTAATGAACTAAACTAACACCAGCACTCCTAATTAGGAAATCAAAAGAAGTAGATGTTGCTTGGCTACAAATACCAACTGCTCTGAGAGAGATCACATTAGAAGATCCTCAGACAAAGTGGAAGACAAATATGAAACAGAACTCAAAACCATAAAAGAGACAAGACTTTCGAGTTAGATAGAGTTTGTAAGGACCCTCAAGACTATGGCTTTTTGTTATTCCTCAAGTCTGGAACTGAACTCACCCCCATGTTAGTATAATCAGTCTTCTATGATCTTATGGACAGCACTTCCCCAAGGACAAAGTTTGGAGTGTTAGGAAGGAAGGAAGGAAGGAAGGATGGAAGGAAGGACAGAAGGAAGGAAGGAAGGAATGTTAAGAGGAAACACAGGGCAGAAATAGGAATAAGGACTAGCAAATTGAAGAAACTGCAATAGATGAGTTGAAACAAATTGTGTATTGATTGTGGACTGCAAAACTGATTATCTACTCTGTAAATTTTTACCTAATTCACAATTAAAAGTTTGTTTTCTTTGAAAGGAGGTGAAATGGCTAACAACTAAGACATCAAATCAGTGCCAACTCATAGTGATCCTATAAGACTCCTGTAAGTATTCCAGACTGTAACTATTTATGGGAGTAGAAAGGCTGAAAAGCAGGCTGGTGGTTTTGAACTACTGACCTTGAGGATCTCAGGCAAATGTATAACCACTATGTCACCAGGGCCCCTGGAAAGACTAAAGACAAGTGGGAAAAGGAGCCCTTTATCAGGATCCCACTCAGCATTAACTGCAAGAATATTCATAAAGCAATCAAACTCATTGCCATCAAACCAACTGCGATTCATAGTGACCCAACAGGACAGAGTAGAATGGCCCCCTTGGGTTTCAGAGACTGTAACTTTTCACTGGAGTAGAAAGCCTCTTCTTTCTCCCACAGAGCCACTCATGGTTTCAAACTGCTACTCTGTGGTTACCCAACAAGGTTCCCCAGATAAAACAACAGAGTCCAACAGGGGATGATGTCACTAATGCCATGGACTTCTCACTGCATATAGAAATAGACTTGGGAAAGGAAAAAAGCCTAGGAGGTTGTACTGAGAAGAGGAATCCATTAAATATAAAAGCTGAGTCATGATACCCACACAAGAGGAGACTAGGTGGCCACTTTAGCATCTTCCTTGCATGTGACTAGATGTGTGAGGTTCCTAGTACAAGACTTTGCACACGAATTTGTGCTCCAAAGTCAGAGACCTCGTCTCTTTGGATCAATGCTGACTCTCTAAATATCAAGCACAACAGAGGCCATAGAATAGAAGGACAGGAAATACTGCTGAGTTCAAGTTTAGTAGAGGGCACCATGAGCTGGAATTGATCCAAAGGCACCGACTTTGATTTTATCCAGAGAGCCCTGGTTGTCCTGTCAGGTAAAATGATGGACTGCTAATGATAAGGCTGGCAGTTCAAAGCACCAGAGCACACTATAGGAAAAAGACAAAGCTATCTGCTTTCCTGAAGGTTGACAGTCTCAGAAACGCTTTGTAAATTTGCTGTAAGTCTAAAACAATTGGATGGCTGTGGATTTAGATTTTTGGAGATACTCAATAAACTTTGCTCTCTTGTTTACATCAATTTTTTTCTGTCCCAAGAACTGATTGTGGGATTGTGATCCATTTTCCTCACATAACTGGTACTAAAGGAATGAAATATATAAATATATATAAATTTAAAATAAAAATTTTTAAAAAGGAATGATACTTCTCTGCACCATAGCGGTTGTCATTGTCCATTTCACCTCATTTCCTCCCTCATAATTACCACATGTCCAAAGAGAACAACAGCACAATGGCAAGTTTTTTGGTTACACTTCCCTTCTCTGAAATTTTCACTGATATTCATTCCATTCATCCTTGGATTGAAAATGTACATTTTCAGATTCACTTATATACTGCCTACTCTGTTCATTTCATTAAAAGGTCAGTAGATCAGGGACTGGGTTATACAGTAGATTTTTAAAAGCTCCCAGAAAAAAAATAATGAATATATAATGAAAACTTCCCATGAACTGTTCAAAGCCCCTGCATACATCTTTTGGTTGCAATGTTTCTTAAGGCAATGTTTCTTAATGCAATCTTAATGCAATGTTTCTGAATAAACTACTCTTCCTCCAAGTTAGTACGTACTAGGTTATATAAAGAGGCTTCAAAAACTTATAAAAAATGAAATTAGAAGAGCATTTTCCCACAAATTCTTGAAGCCCCCTCATATTTAGTACTCTTCCTTTAAGCATCATCCAGATTTTCAAAACAAAGGGGGTTTGAAGTACTCATTATTGTTGTGAGGTGCCCGTATTAGTCCAGGTAGACAACAGAAACAAATTCATAAACATGCATATGTATATAAGAAAGAGTTTTATAGAAAAGGTAATTGTACATTAAGAAAGCATTCCAAAAAAAAAAAAAAGAAAAGAAAGACAGCATTCCAACCCAGTCCAGTTCAAGCCCGCAAGTCTGGTATTCACCCATATGTCTGATACGAATCTATAAAATCTTCTACAGACTCACGAAACACATGCAGTGACATCAAACGCAAGATGATCACAAGCCAGATGGGTAGAATGCCTGTGGATCCAATGGCATTTGAAACATCTCAGTGCTGGCAAGGATCTCCAAATGGCTCCACTGGCTTCAGTGGTCTGGTTGCATCCGTGTGGCTTGCCCGGGTCAGGGCACTAGGGTAGCTCCTTGTGACTTCTCCTCAGAGATGTCTTATAGGATATCAGCCTGGTCAGGAGAGTCTCCAAGTGAGTGTTGTCAGGAGAAAGTCTCCAAGGATATGAACAGCGAGAGACAGTGTATCCGCCTCCAAGAAGGAATTATCACATTTCCCAGAATTCTCAGGAGAAGACCACGCCCACACAGAGGTCTCATTGACTCTCTCCAGATTGATGGGCTAGACTCCACCCCTACACTTTTCATCCTCAAATTGACACTAGATTAGGTGACTGCCACAGTGCCATCTAGTCCAACCCTTTGTGACCCTACGCAGAACAGAACAAAACACTTCCCTGTCTTGTATCATCCTCACAATTATTCCTATGCTTGTATGTGTTGTTACAGCCTCTGCAGCAATCCATCTCGTCCAGGGTTTTCCTCTTTTTCCACTGCTCTTCCACTTTACCCAAAGTGACATCCTTCTCCAAGGACTAGTCACACCTGACGACATGCCCAAAGTATGTGAGATAGTTAAAGTTTATTGGTGCCCACCTGTCAGATAAACACATGTGGGGTTAATTGAAGGGTGGGGCAGAGAGATAAATGACCTGGTGATCCTTGCCTTTCTAGTTCTCAGGTCTCTTGATTTCTGATAGTCAGTCCAGGATGCAGCTGCCACAGCCAGTTCCCTGCTTCAGCTGGCTAGGCTCACTTCTCTCGAGACAACCTTGAGGAGAAGCCACATGGACCTACCCCGATGCAGCCCTGGGTGCTGGAGCAGCCAGGTGGAGGCCCCTGCCAGCACTGAGATGCTTACACGGTCACTAATTCGGCTTTCCTCTTGCAGTCGGCATCATTGTGTGTATTTTGTGAGATGGAGGACTTTTTGGTTTGGTGTCGGACATATAGGCTAATGTTGGACTTGTGGGCTTGGACAGCACTGAGTTGGGATGTTTTCTAGATGTGCACTTACCCTTTATATAAAAATCTCTCTTATACATATGAGTTTCTGTGGCTTTGTTTCTCTAATGTACCCAGACTAACACAGTATGTAAGATGAAATCTCTCTCTCCTTTTCTCTGAGGCAGTGAGTGGTTCTCAACCTTCCTAATGCCGTGACCCTTTAATATAGTTCCTCATGTTGTGGTGACCTGCCAACAATAAAATTATTTTCATTGCTATTTCATAACTGTGATTTTGCTACTGTTATGAATTGTAATGTAAATATCTGACATGCAGGATATATTTTCATTGCTACAAACTGAACATAATTAAAGCATAGTGATCCATCACAAAAACAACATGGTTATATGTTGTGAAATATTTATTTCTAATGGCAAATAAATGAAATTTGGTCTTGAAGCATGGTGTAGAATGAGTAATAGTCTTCACGCTGTGTACTCATATGTGGACCTATCTGCATATTGGTGGACCTGCCTGGAGATGGTTAGGGGAGCAGCGCCTTGACTTGTAAGACTATCAGAAATGGGTGTTTTGTGGTGGCCTTAGGTGGCCCCTGTGAAAGGGTCTATTAACCCTCCAAGGGGTCGCCACCCCCAGGTTGGGAACTGCTGCTCTAAGGAGCACCCTGGCCTCACCTCTATGACAGACCTGTTTAGTTGTCAAGGATATTTTCCATAGTCTTCCCCGGCACAGTTCAAATGCATCAAGTCTTCTTTAGTCTTTTGAATTCAATATCCAACTTTCACATGCATATGGGGCAATTTAAAATAAAACAGCCTGGGTCAGGCCCATCATAATCCACAGAGTCATCTCTCTGCTTTTCAATAATGTAAGGGAATCTTGTGCAGCAGATTTGCTCAATGCAATGCACTGTTTCATCTCTTGCGGGATGCTTCCATGATCATGGATTGTGGATGTGAATAAGACGAAACCCGAACAATGTCTCCATTTATCATGATGGGTCCAGTTGGAGGATCTTTATTTTCTTTCATGGAGTTGCAACCCATAGTGAATGAAGGCTGTAATCCTTAATCTTCAACAGCAGTGCTTCAAGTCCTCCTCCCTTTCAGCAAACAAGGCTGGGATACCCACAAATCGCAGGTTGTTAATATGCACTCATGAATGAGGATTTATTGAGGATTTATTATCTACCAGAAAATACGCTAGGTGGTAAAAACAGAAAAAGATACACATATTCAGAGCTAATATAGTTTGAGTCTCTTTTCCTATCAAAGTCAGGCGAGTCGGCTGAGTTAGTACAAAGAGGATCTGATCTGTTGTTGAACTAATGATGTAGCCTTGGAGAAGCCAAATCTTGACCCAGAGACCTTGTATAATGAGTAGAGCCGAAGTGTGTGTGTTTCGCAAATAACACTGCCATGTAACTAACATACATACACACACATAGGAGACAGGAAATATGGAATTATGTTGAAAAGTTCTGGCAGAATATGCCTAAGTATGAGCTCCTTGTACAAATCTTGGGATATTTCCAGAGAGGATTTCAGCCTTACCCACCCTTATCTAACAAAAATGTTACTTTTGATTATGTTTGTATAAGGATATAGCCAGGGTCAAGAAATCAAGGACCATGTTTGATAGTTCCTCAGCAATCAGCAAATAAACAATTGAAACTGCATGTTTGCTCTCAGGATCTTCACAGCTGGCCCGACCTATGACAGAGCGTTGCAGCTAATCTGTACCAAGGCACAAGCATAGGCCGAACCCCCAATGGGCAGAGGTCATTGTCAGGAAGCATTCCAGACCCCTAGGTGCAGGTCTATGTGAATACAAGCAGCAGAACAGATGTGGGCCACACTGTCCTGACCTTCTAGGGTTTCCAGGTAGTCAGTTAGAGCCACTAGCGCTGCCCCTGAACATCTGCATCTGCACAAACCAGAGATTCAAGCAGGGGAACAGTCAGCTAGAAGGCAGGGAAGAACATGCAAAGGTCTGTTGTTGGAAACCAACCTTGTATATTAACTGCATCCAAGACAGAGACTTATCATTAAAATGGTTGAACATTAAAAAAATAAACTAAAAGACACCAAGATGTAAAATTATTGGTATAATGCACTTCTGGAAATAAGGCAGTGAGGATATGATAGGCAACAAGCAAACAAAAATCACACATTACTTAATGTAAATAAAGTAGGGTACATTCTTCAGTTGCAAATAAAGTGATGTAACCCTTGAAAGGAGGATGATATTCCTGGGGTTGAAATTGTTAGGTGGTATCTTAGTTATGTTGTGCTGCTATAGTAAATAGCATCAATCCCAGGCATTAAAAAACATGAATTGGACTGAGCCTGGTGGCATAGTGATTGAGTGTCGGACTGCAGGCCATTGGCTTGGTATTTCAAATCCAGCAGCGGCTCTCCAGGAGCAAGGCCGGGTAGCTCCCACGACCACTAGAAGGCAATGATGCCAAAAAAAAAAAAGATTTTAAAAACATGAATTTGCTCCTCAGAGTGTAGGAGGCTAGAAGTCCAAATTCAGGGTTACCAGCTCTGGCTTATTTCTCTCCATTGACTCTAAGGGAAGGCCCTGGGCTCCTTTCAAGTTATGTGGCTCTGGGTTCCTTGAAGATATCCCAGTATCTTGGCATCAGGGCTTTTTCTGGGTCTAGGAGGATTCCAGCAGAGGGACCCCTGGGTTCAAAGATAAGCTCCGCTTGTAGCACTTTTTTTCTTGGTGGTAGTGTGTGTCCCTGTTATCTGCTTTCTTATTTAACCTCTTTTATAGTTCACAGGAAATTGTCTCAAGAGACAACTTAATGCTGTCAGTTTATCCGGTCTCGTTAACATCATGAAAGTTGGGCTTTATAACACTTAGAATAATGATATGGGATCACAAAATGGGGTATAATCCTGAGAATGGTGGCCTAGCCAAGTTGACACATATTCTGCAGGAGGAGTGGACGATAAATGGTAGCACTTACACTGCCTGTAGAAAGACCTACCTCTAAAGCCACATCAACAAATGACATACTCAGAGACTTTGCTAGTGATAGTAGAGAAATATGGGGCAGTGCTCCATCCTCAGTCACACAAGTGAATCTAGTTGGTAGATAATACCCACACAAAATGAGAGCGAGCCATCTAAGACTTCACAATGCTCTCAGTCTTACAGTTTCAGAGCTGTAAGAATGAGGGGACTTTGAAAAATTCATGGGACAATAGAATTAAAAAATAATGGAATTTTTCCATGAACTTTGTGAAGCCCCCTCAGATAAACTGGGGGCCTAAAGACCAAGCATCTTCAGTATTCTTGAAGGAAGTTCAAAGTTTTCTTCAAAAACTGGAAGAAATAAAACAAGAAGGAAAACAGAGTAGCAAAATTAGGGGGAAGGAGGAAGCAAAGATAAAAGGTGTAATTCAGTTGCTAATGAACAGTGATGGCTGTGGGATCAAGATCCTGGGAAAGAAAGCAGGACAAACAGAAGAAGCAGAAGCAGACCTCCTGGAGCAAATGAGAGGGGGGGTAGAGGTTGTCACAAGGAAGCAGCATTCCCTGTATTCACTAGTCAAGGAGCTTGATAGAGTCTTAGTGGGAAGAAAGGAGGTATGATGATGGGTGACTCCCTACCAAGAAGACAAAAGGGTTAATTGAATGGCCTTGGTTGTTTAACCTGGGGGGAAAACACAAAAGACGCCTTTGGTTTTTGATGAATAACTTCAGATGTATGAGGTCTTGTCCTAAAGAGAATTCATTTCTTGATATTTCAGATTTACCTCTAACATCTAACTAAGGAAGTTACAGGGAGGCAGATTAAAACCCCAAACATGAGGAAACATCCTAAAAATTACATTCACCCCAAATGGGTGTACTTCTTTGTGAGGGGTTTAGCTCTACATTTTAAGTAGAGTCTGAAGAAGCATCCAATTTGGGAGGTAAAAGTCCTTGTCTATTCGGGGAACTGGGTTACAGCATCTCCAAAGTACCTTACACTTTTAATAACCAATGTGTCTGTTCATCATAATACAAAACCTGGGTGTGATAGTTTTATTTGATACCCATTTGTTGGTCCTGTGTGAAGTTGGGGGTGGAGTTCAACTTGTCAACCAAGTGGCCATACATATCTGAGTGACACTGGGTATTTTTCTCTAAAGAACTCAGCCCAATACAAAAGGTAACTTGACACTGGCCTGATACAGAAGACCGGTATCCTGAGTTGATTATGTGTACATATTTAAAGGCTTGCACAACAATAACTTCAGAGACAAGAACCAATGATTTATAGACATCTGGACACTCTTGTATACTCATACCATGAACACATGCAGATATCTAAGCTGTTTGTTGTCTTAAGAGACTTTATTCCATTTTCTGCCAATGCCATCTGGCCAGGACTCTGTGACTAAATTGGTGTAACAGGAGTATGCTCAAATGCAGCTAATTATTTAAAGCAACCTTGAATTTCAGTCAGAATGGCCCACTTTCTGTGACTAAATTGGCATAACAGGAGTATGCTCAAACACAGCTAGTTGTTTAAAGCAACCTTGAGTTTCAGTGAGAAGTGAGATTTGAAGGTCAATATTAATCACTCGCCTAAGAAAATATGGCCAACCTACTTAATACCACAGGGCAGCTGTAAATTAGTTAGCTCTAATTTAGGTCAGCTGTAAACCTTTTTACTCAAGTGTTTATTCTGCAAACATACATTTGGTAAATAACCTGCTTCTCAGTTCTTCTTCCCCCCTTCCCATCTCAGCATATCCTGAATTATTTATCAGGGTGTTGAATGCCACTAAACTATAAACTAACACTTCTCACTGTTTCTCCTATTTCATTTCACTGCAACGTAAATTGAAGCCAGCCTGTGGGGAAGAAAAACGTTGTTTCAATTACAGAGCATAGAGTTTCCTTTTCTGTCTCTAATCAGTAGCTGTATGCAGGTCTGACAGCATGGACTCTGTCCTGTTGCCCATGGTAAGTGATTAATGAATGTTTTCAAATAATTCTGAGTAATACCTTAGGGCTGAATCTTCCGAAGAAGAATCTTCATTCATGGTTTACAATGGCCTATAATCCTATTGCTGGAGTCCTGGAGCCTCTTTGCTTCTACAATCTTGGTTAAAAGCTACACTTCCACAAGTAAAAGAATGACCAGATCTAATATGCTCATCAAGAAGCCTGGTTTTGTAGTGAACTGTGCACTGAGCTGTTGAAAACAAGGTCAGTGGTTTGAACTCACCAGTCACTCCACTGGAGAAAGATGGGGCTTTGTCTCCCTGGAAAGATGTCATCTTAGAAACCCAAAGGGGTCCTTCTAAGGGGTTCCTGTGAGTCAGAAAGTACTCACTAGCATTCATCATCCTATGCAAACATTTGCTCTTGGGTAGAGGTTTAGGTGCGCATCAGCGACTTGAGGCTGAAAGGATAAGTGGATGAGAATTCTGAAAGCTTGGTATTATCAATCCGATCCTTCAGTCTCAACATCTCAAGCTGTCCTGGGGACAAATCTCCTTCAACATGACCCTCAAATAGTTTTCATGAAGTCCTTTCCATGCAACGAAGTAAACCATGCTTGAGAAGGGGAACTCTCCCTGGTCCTGTGCAGTCTTCACAACAGTTCTCATGCTTGAGCCCAGCCTTACAGCCACTGCATCAATCCATCTTCTTGCGGGTCTTCCTTTCTTTTAGTGCCCCTCTACACTACCAGGCATGATGTTCGTCTTCTAAGACTGTCCCTCCTAAAAATACGCCCAATGTATGTGAGACAAAGTCCTACCATCCTCATCTTTAGGGACCACGCTGTCTGGACTTCTTCCAAAACAAATTTGTTTGCTTGCTTCTTAATCCTTTTATTGGGGGGATCTTACAACTCTTATCATAATCCATACATACATTGCGTCAAGCACGTTTGTACATTTATTGCCATCATTGTTCGCAAAACATTTTCTTTCTACTTGAGCTTGGAATCAGCGCCTCATTTTCCCCCTTCCTCCCTCCTCACCCTCCCTCCCAAGCCCTTGATAATTTTTTTCATACCACACTGTCAGATGTGTCCCTCTACCCACCTTTCTGTTGTCTGTCGCCCAGGAAGAGGAATATATAGAGATGATTGTGATTAGTTCCCTTTATCTCTCCTACCTTCCCTTTTCCCTCCTGGTATGGCTACTCTCATTATTGGTCCTGAGGGGTTTATCTGTCCTGGATACCCTGTGTTTATAGCTCTGATCTGTACCAGTATGCATCCTCTGGTCTACCTGAATTTGAAAGATAGAATTGGGATTCTCATAGTGAGAGGAGGTAGTGAAGCCTTAAAGAACTAGAAGAGGGCTGATCCCCAGTGGTGTAGTGGTTGTGCGTGGGACTGTGGTTCACTGGGTTGGAGGTTCAAATCCAGCAGCAAGGCTGGGCCTCCTACTCCCGCCACCAGAGGGCAGTGATGTCCAAAAAAAAACCTAGAAGGTTGCATGATTCATTGGTGCTGGACTGCACCCTGACTGGCTCATTAACTCTGCACAATCCTCCTGTAAGGGGCTATCCAGTTGCCTACAGATGAGCTTGGTGTCCCCACTCCACACTCCCCCTCATTCACAATGTTATGATTTTTTTGTTCTTTGATGCCTGATACCTGATTCTATTGACACCTCATGGTCACACAGGCTGATGTGCTTCTTCCATGTGGGCCTTATTGATTATCAGGTAGATGGCAGCTTATTTTTATTCAAGTCTTTATGACCCCAGACCCTATATCTTTTGATAGCTGGGCACCATCAGCTTTCTTCACATTCACCTATCCACCCATTTGTCTTCAGCGATCATGTCCAGAAGGTGAGCATCACAGAATGTCAGTTTAATAGAACAAAGTGTTCCTTCATCAAGGGAGTACGTGAGGAGAGGCCCAATGTCCATCTGCTATCTTAATACTAAACCTATCAATATATGCACATAGATCAATTTCCCCATCCTAGCTAAATATATTTACATATGTACATACCTGTATTTAGATCTCTATAAATGCCTTTTGCCTCCTAGTACCTGCCTCTATTTCCTTTTACTTTCCTCTTCTCCCACTATTGTGTTCAGTCTTCCTTTGGGTTTCTGCAATTCCTTTCAGTTACATTGCCCTTGATCCAGCACTACCAGGCCTCCCAAACTCTACTTGCTATTGATTTTGGATCACTTGCTGTCTCCTTGTTCCTAGGGTTGTTAACATGCACTTCTTTTCCTCTGCCTCCCCTCTCCCATGTCACCCCGGAACAATTGGTCCTAGTGTTTTTTCCTCAAGATTGTCCATCCTGCCTATCTTATCTAGATAGACCTGGAGAGATAATAATATGCAACAAAAAACAAGACAGAGCAAACAAAGCAATAAAACAAAACAAAACAACAACAACAACAACAACAAAACTCAACCAAAAAAAGAGAAAAGTCTATAAATAGTTCAAGGTCTGTTTATTGACACTTAGGAGTGTTTTTCTGATTAAGTCTGATGGGGTGCCACTCCATGGCCCCAAAGTCTATTTTTGGTACTCTCCCAGGATTTCCTTGCTCTGCTCCCCTTGCTGTTCTGTTGCCCACACTTAGTGTTTTGCGTTGGTGTGGTGGGGTTAGGTCAGGTGTAATTCCCACACTGTGTCTCCAGCGTTGTCCCCTGTAGGACTAAGAGTCAGGGTAGGATGCCCTGTCTCATAGTGCAGTGGGTCATATGGTCCTCTCTGTGCACTGCATGCTCTGAGTGGGGATATTGTCCTCAAGGCTTGGTGGGACAGGATGTGCTCCACTCTCTTCCTCCTCCTGCATTTGCTCCCAAGTGCTCTGATCAGACATGTCCCTCTCCCTGAGCTGTAGCTTCAGTGTTGTCCTGTTCTTCTGCATTCTTCCTATTGGACATTCGACTTTTTCATTCATATGAAGCGATTAAAAAATACTATGTCTGGCATCAGGTCCACCTTAGTTCTCAAAGTTACCTCCTTGCTTTTTAATACTTTAAAAAGGTTTTGTATGGTATATTTACCCAAAACAATGCATCCTTTGATCTCTTGAGTGCTGTTTCCATGAGCATTGATTGTGGAGGCAAGTTAGACAAAGTCCTTGGCAATATCTTTTTGCCATTCATGTTACCTACTGGTCCAGTTGTGAGAATTCTGCATTTCTTTATATTGAGTTATAATCTATCTTGAAGACGAATCTGATTTTACTCAGCAAGGTCTTCAAGTCTTCTTCACTTTCAGCAAGAAAGGTTGTGTCACCTGTACATCGGAGGTTGTTTATAAACCTTTCTCCAGACATGATGCCACATTTTGCCTTATGTAATCCAGCTTCTCAGATCATTTGCTTAGCGTACAGATTGAATACATATGGTGAGAGGCTATAATCCTGTCTCACACCTTTTCTGATTGTAATTGATGCAGTATTCCCTTATTCTGTTCCCACAACTGTCTCTTGATCCATCTACAAATTCCACACAAGCAAAATGTAGTCTTCTGGAATTCCCGTTTTTCTCAAGGCTATCCATAGTTTGTCATGGTGCACACAATGGAATGACTTTGCACAGTCAATGAACCACAAAAAATATATGTTTCTGATATGATCTACTTTGAGCCAAATTCTATCTGGCACCAGCAATGATATCCCTTGTCCACATCCTCTTCTGAATCCAGCCTGTATCTCTGAGAGCTCCATGTCAATGTAGTGCTGCAACCATTGGTGGATAAACTT
This sequence comes from Nesogale talazaci, assembly GCA_004026705.1. Classification (NCBI taxonomy): domain Eukaryota; kingdom Metazoa; phylum Chordata; class Mammalia; order Afrosoricida; family Tenrecidae; genus Nesogale; species Nesogale talazaci. The sequence goes on along the minus strand of PVJH01013430.1, from coordinate 50 downwards.
CAGTACAATGTTACTTGCATTTGATATTAATTATATTGTTTTGTAATTTC